>PVKY010003660.1:0-21120 GCA_004027775.1 Bradypus variegatus
ACTCCCAGGGGTGTAAATCTCCCTGGCAATGCAGGATATGACTCCCGGGGATGAATCCGTACCCAACATCATGGGATTGAGAACATCTTCTTGACCAAAAGGGGGATGCGAAATGAAATGAAATAAAGTTTCAGTGGCTGAGAGATTTCAAATGGAGTTGAGAGATCACTTTGGTGGGCATTCTTATGCATTATGTAGATAACCCTTTTTAGGTTTTAATGCATTGGAATAGCTAGAAGTAAATACCTGAAACTATCAAACTGCAACCCAGTAGCCTTGACTCTTGATGACAATTGTATAGCAATGTAGCTTACAAGGGGTGACAGTGTGATTGTGAAAGTCTTGTGGATCACACTCCCTTTATCCAGCGAATGGATGGATGAGTTGAAAAATAGGGACAAAAGGACAAAAATAGGGACAGAAGACTAAATGAAAAATAGGGTGGGGAGGAATGGTTTGGGTGTTGTTTTTTACTTTTATTTTTTTATTCTTATTTTCACTTTTTCTGGTACAAGGAAAGTGTTCAAAGAATAGATTGGGGTGATGAATGCACAACTATATGATGGTACTGTGAACAACTGATTGTACACTTTGGATGATTGTATGGTATATGAATATATCTCAATAAAATTGAATTAAAAGAAGTACACAGGACACTGTGCATCTATTAGAGTGACTAAAAGAAAACAGACAGATAAACAAAAAAACCCTCATACTCCCAAATGCTAGTGAGGATGTGGAATAACTGGGACTTGAGTACTTCTGGTGGGAATGCAAAATAGCACAACCTCTTTGGAAAAAGTTTTGGCATTTCCGTATATGGTTAAACATACACTTACTACACAACCTAGCAATCCCACTCTGATGGTTCGGAGGCTTTATGGACCCCAAAAAAGTATGTTCTTAAATTTAATCCTTTCCTGTAGGTTTGCACTCAATATATGTAGGATCTTTTGGTGAGTAGGATCTTAAGTTAAGATGTGACCCACCTTATTCAGGGTGGATCTTAATCCTCTTCCTGGAGTCTTTTATAAGAGAATGAAACACAGAAAAAAACACAGAAGCTGAGAAAGCCAGAGAGGAAGCTACGGAAGCCAGGGCTGAAAGGAATGAAACCCAGAAGAGAAGGGAGAGACCAGCAGATGCCGCCATGTGCCTTGCCATCTGACAGACGAGTCCAGAATTGCCTGCAGCCTGTCTTCAGGAAGAAGGTATCATTTTGATAACTTGATTTGTACATTTTCTTGGCTTCAGAACTGTAAGCTTATAAGCTAATAAATTCCCATTGTTAAAAGCCAGCCCATTTCCAGTATATTGCATTTTGGCAGCTTTAGCAAATTAACGCACACTCCCAAATATTTCCTCAAGGGAAATGCAAGCATACATCCACACAAAGATCTGTGCATGAACGTCTATAGCAGCTTTGTCCATAATTACCAAGAACTGGACATAACCAAATGTCCCTCAGCTGGTAAATGAACAAACTGTGGTACATCTACACTATGGAGGACTACTCAGCAACAAAAAGGAACAAATTACTGATATAAACAACTACCTGAATGAATATCAAATGCATTATGCTAAGTGAAAGAAACCAAATGGAAAAGATCACAAAGTATTTCATTCCATTCATAGAAGTTTCTGCAAAAAACAAAACTATAGGCACAGAAATCAGATAAGGGATTGATAGAGACTGGGAAGTTGGAAGAATGTTGATTACAAAGGGACCCAAGAGAACTTTTTGGAATGACGGAACTATCCCTAAATCTTGATTGTGGTGATGGTTATACAAATGTGTATTTTTGTCAAAACTTATATAACTTCCTGCCTAAAAAGGGTAAATTTCATCATATGTAAATACTTCAGTAAATTTGACTTTTAAAAATGTATCTATTAGTGTTACAGCTCTTTTAGAATTTGTCTAGCAGGTTTTCTGGCTTTAGCTGGAAAACCCTTACCTAAAAAAAAAATGTATCTATTATGCATTTGATGATTATAATTAAGTTAAATTCAAAATATAAACAAAACAAGAGTGAATTTGACCATATGTAAATTAAACCTTAATAAAAACATGGAAACAAAACAAAACAAAAGGGCACCTAAACCAGCTTAAAGTGGCTCCAAATAGCCAAATTTGGGACAATGTGAGAATCAAAAAGAATATCAATAGTAAGGATTATAACATTTTAAACAAAAAAAGAATCTATGAGTTCCTCAGGACACGCAACAAAAGTTGGAGACCAAAAAAGGGAAAGCTAATAAATACAGAGGGAATGACAGAATTAGAAAACCCCTAAGGAACTGAGGGGAAATGCTGAAATATTAAACTTCCCCACCTGAAGAATTGCTGATATTCTATTCACAAGCATTGAGGACTACCAATTTAGTAAGTGTAGCCCTCCATCTTGGGGCTTGCCCGAGAGGCTAAGCCTACTTATAATTGTGCTTAAGAGTCTCCCCCAGAGAACCTCTTTGTTGCTCAGATTGACCTCTCTCCCCTTAAGCCAGTTCTGCAGGTAAACCCACTGCCCTCCCCTCTGCACAGGACAGGATTCCCAGGAGTGTAAATTTCCCTGGCAATGCAGGACATGATTCCTGGAGATGAGCCTGGGACGTGCATCATGGGATTGAGAAAAGTCTTTTTGACAAAAAGGGGGAAAAGAAATGAAACCAAATAAAGTTTCAGTGGCTGAGAGATTTCAAATGGAGTCTAGAGGTCACTCGAGGGTATTCTTATGCACTATATAGATATCTCTTTTTAGTTTTTAGTGTACTGGAATAGCTAGAAGGAAATACCTGAAACTGTCAAACTGTAACCCAGTAGAGTTGATTCTTGAAGACAATTGTATAACTATGTAGCTTACATGGTGTGACTGTGTGATTGTGAAAACCCTGTGGCTCACACTCTCTTTGTCCAGTGTGTGGACAGATAAATAGAAAAATGGGGACAAAAATTAAATGAAAATAGGATATGATAGGGGATGGGATGTTTTTGGTGTTCTTTTTTACTTTCATTTTTATTCTTTTTTTTTGAGTAATGAATATGTTCAAAAAATGATTGTGGTGATGAATGTACAACTATATAATGGTACTGTGAACAACTGATTGTACACCGTGGATGATTGTATGGTATGTGAATATATCTCAATAAAACTAAATTAAAAAAAGAAAACCATAGTTTTGTAACCACCAATGGAATAATTGATTCAAGAAAGGATCAACTGATGCTAGAACCACTGAGTAAAAGACTGTTGGAGAACAGAATATTCATACTTGTCTCAAGGTATCACTGCACAGATTCTTTGTTAATTAAAGGGAGAAAGAACCATTCCAATGAAGATAATTAGTGGACACCATCTTAACAAGTGATCAAAATTTAGTCTCAACGATAACGGGATGAATCAACATCTGTGCCTCCAGCTGTGTTTCAATGGGAAATACACAACGTTACCTGTGTAGTTATTCTTGCCAAAAATGTTTAACCTTGGTTGGATCCTGGGGGAAAAAAGCATGAATTTGCCCATGGACTGTATATCAGTGTTGTATTTCTTAAACATGATCATGATATTGTAGTTAGAGAGGAGACTGACATTCTTAGGAGACACATGCTGAAGTTCTGTGGTTAGAGGTCAAGAGCCAGAATCACTGCAATTTGCTTTCAAATGGTTCAACCAAAAAAAGTGTACACAAAATTATTTTATTTTAGTTTCCTGGGCTGCTCAAGCAAATACCATGAAATGGTTTGGCTTAAACAATGGGAATTTATTTTCTCACAGTTTTGAGGCTAGCAAAAATCCAAATTAAGTCATCCCCAAAGACTGTGGTGGTCTGGGGTTGGCTGCCACAAGCCCTGGTCCTTAGCTTGTCGCACGGCACATGGCATCTCCTGGTTTCTCCCTTCTCTTCTGGTTTCTGCTGAGTTCAGCTTCTGGCTGCTCCCTCTGTGGCTTCCTCTCTTTTTGTCTGAATTTCATTCTCCTATTAAGGACTCCAGTAATAGGATTAAGACCTATCTTGATTTAGGTGGGCCACACCTTAACTGAAGTCATCTCATGAAAACCCTACCTACAATGGGTTCACTCACTGACCTGGGCCTTGAAATGAACTCCCCTGTCCCCTGGGTCTTCAAATGGTGGAGGTACGTCTCCCTGCTGGGAGAGACTTTATATAGCCTGTGTCCCTGGTGAGAGGGGTCCAGCCTGCTGATTCTGTGCCTTTCCCACACTAAGACCAAGTGAGGTGGAGGGGAGAGGACCAGATGGTCCACGGTGGAAGATTCCTACTTGATATTTCTTCTCTTTCTTCAGTTTGGCATTTGCAGGGTTTTCTCCAGTCTATATCCTCCTCCAGAGTTTCAAACAATTCAGAATTGTCCTTTATTTCATTGAATCTCTGGAGAGAAGTTTTCAATAGCTGTTTACGTCACCATGTTGATGTTGTCCTTCCAAAATATTTTAAAAATTAAATAAAACCTCAGCTCAAAGGTCCTTCCAGAACGACCTACTCACCTAGCACCAGGCAGCCTGTTCCTTGAACACAGGTCTGGTAGCACTAACCACCCTGAACTATCAGGTTTGTTTGCATATTTGTCTCTCCAAGGAAACTGGTTGCTCCTCCAGGGCAGGCTCATTGTCGCCACTTCCCAATGTCTCAGGGCCCTTTTGTTACAGGTCATGCTTGTCCTTCCAGGGCCCATCCTCAGTAATGCAGTAAGGATCCATTCTGGCTTTGCCTTTGGTCCTGATTCTTACAAGGTCCCAAGAAGGGACCCCAGGCCCACTCCATAAAGGCTGGAGGAGCCAGCTTGTTCGGTGTGCGGTGAGCAGGACACCTTTCCAGGTAAGGACCCTGATATGGATCAAAGAAATGACATGAGCTTCTCTGGGAAGTCTTTGGAGGAGGCCAGCAGGAAGGAGTCCTGGGTTCTAGGCCTGGCTCTGCTCCCAACCTTTTCCTCTTGTGAGCCTCAGTGTCTTGTATGTTAAATAGGGGTGGGGTGGGGGTGTACACCCTAAGTATTTTTCAAACTGAGTTTCTTGGAACCCTAGGATTCCTTGGGATTGCTTTGGGATGCTGCAGGGAGTGGGAGAGAGCCAGGACTGGGGTTGATCTCAAACCAGAACAGTCTTGCTTTTATCTGTTTTATGCTTGGCAGGTATAACTCTCAGTTGACAAACTTTGTTGGTGCAGAAAGTATCAATTCCTTTATTTTCTAAATCTCTAAATTAATTTCTTACTCCCAGCCACCATTACTAGAAGCTGGATAAAATGTTCACCTCAAGTATTCTTGGGGTCCTCCTCTTGGGTGGCACCTCACTCCTGGGACATGGGAACCCCCCGACAGAGCCACGTCTCTGGCAGCCCCGTGGGTCCCACTGCTCTCTGCTGATCCTGGGCCACTGCTGGCACATGGAGGCTGCTGAACGTCCCGCCCCTCTGCCTTTCTCTCGCTCATCCTACAGGCCCATCTCACCAACTCACCCTCTAAGCTGGGAGAAATCCTTTCCAAGGGAAGAAATCCTTCCTCATTTGTGTTTCTCCAGGACATTCATTCAGTCTCTGCCGGTGAAACTCTGTCCCTTTGTTTACCTCCTTTGCAAACTCTGTAGTCCTAGGTATTGCACGCAATGCCTCTAAAGTCTTAAATGGGAGGAAGGGACAGGGAAAAAACTATAAGGTGATATTTCATAATCCCAGTTCAGCCACACATCCATAAGGTTTTATTTGAACAGAGTATCAGGCTAAAAACAGCTTAAAAATCCCTTGGGCCACATTATTGTGATTATATTTAATGGTGCTGAATTGTGAGTGAATATGGTTGAAAGGGGCAGTTTAGAGTCATGAATGACAGAGAAAAAGCTAGAGGTGAAAACTTGGGAATGTATAACACAGTGAATCTTCTGGTGCACAGTGACTGTGAGTAACAGCACAAACAGAAAAAAGCTATTTTATGAACTAGAACAAATATAATTCCTTCTACAAGGAATCAATAATAGAGGGGTATATGGGAGAAAAATGTACCTATTGCAAACTATGGAATAGAATTAACAGTAATATCTTAATATTTTTTCATCAACAATATCAAAGTACCACATGAATATGAGGGGTCAACAACGGTGGGTGATAAGGGGTCTGAGATGTTTGGGGTTTTCCTTTATACTTTTATTTTATCTTAGTATTATTATTTGGAGTAATGAAAATGTTCTAAAATTGATTGTGGTGATTGCACAACTATGTGATGATACTGGGAACCATTGATAGTATAGGTTGGATGGATTGCATGCTGTTGGAATATATCTCAATAAAATTGCTCTAAAAAAATCTAATGGGAACTGAGAATAAGAAAAAAGAAAAAAAAATCCAACTACCTTCTATAAAACCAGACATTAAAGAGCTTTGCAAAATGTGAGGAAAAAAAAGCCCTAGGCAAATGAGTTGATGATTGTTGTACAAGGGTAATGGGTCCATGGGGTCTCGTACTATTCTGTCTCCTTTTGTGTATGTTTGAAAATGTCCCTTATAAATTGTTAAAAAGGGAACAAAGCGAGCGAGAGAGAGAAGACCTCTAGGGTAGAAGACCACTGAGATGCTTTCCAACTGGAGAGCTCTACGACTGTATCACGGTCCTCGCCAGGCAGCGCTCTGCTGACAGCACCTTGGGAGCCACGTCCACCCCTCAGTCCCACTGCTGCCACTGCCACCAGGGCCAGAGGCCGGCCTTAGCCCGGAGACTTCCCTCCCCAGCCAGGCTTCCGCCCGGAAGCCTCGCAGCCATGCAGTAGCCACAGCTTCCCAGTCCCAGGCTCCCCACTAATGTCTGCCCCAGCCCCATGGCCCGATTCTGGAAGGGAGCACAAGGGGTCTCCTGGGGTGTTGGTCACACTCTGTTTTTTGTTCTGGTGTGAGTTACACGTGTTCGCTTTGTGCAGTTCCGTCTTGCTGTATACTTGTGACATACACACTTTTCTGTATGGACGCAGACCTCCATAACATTTACAAAACAACAGAGACTCCTTTTCCTTTCTCTAAGCACCCTCCCACCCACTGCACCAGGCTGATAATAGTGGTGGCTCCATCTACTGAATGACAGGCCCTACACGTTCACGCTGCTCATTCTTGTAACCTCTGTGCCAGGAGGCAGGACGCTTACCCCATTTCATGGATGAGGCACCAGCGATGGAGAGGTTAAACAGCCTGTCCAGAGTCACCCAGCAGGCAAGCAATTGAGTCATGGATCAAACCCAGGTCTGGAATACTCAGCAGCCTGTATCCTTCCTGTACAGTTCATTGCTTTCCACGGTGCATGCTCTCTTTTGCTGGTTTCCAGCCTGGCTGGGTATGTGGTCCTTTGCCAAGGATTTGGCTCCCTCCCTGTCCGCCTCCCCTCCTGAGCAGCTGCCACCTTCAGCAAGCACCCTAGAAGGTAACATGTTGTTCCTTGATGACAAGCCTCAGGGGGCCACTGACAGTTAGTCAGGCACACGCAGGTGGTCTAGCATTCTGGAACTTCTGGCTCTTGCCCTGTGCCAGCCTCTCCTGGGCAGGGTCTGGGCAGTGCTTGAGGGATCTGCCAAGCCAGCACCCTCAGGGCCAGGGCTGGAGGGCTCGCACCCAGGGGCAGCCCCCTGCAGCAGCTTGCCCCCTGTCCTCTGGGTGGAGGCGGTGAGGAGGCAGCAGAAGCCAGTACCCCTGTTTCCTCTCAATCCCAGTGCCCGGGCTGGTCCAGGGAGGCCCCTCCCACAGGCCTGGGAAATGTCTTGAATGTGCAAATGTATGCTTGTCATGCTCTCTGAGGGAAGGCACAGCCTCATCTTTCTTCTTTTTTAAAAAATTTAATTTTTAAAAATTCATGGTAGCATAAATAAAATTTGTCTCTTTACCTATTTTTAAGGTGGCACTAATTACATTTACATCGTTGTGCTACCATCACCACCCAAAATAGAAACTCCGTACCCTTTAAGCAATTGACTCCCATTCCCCTTCCCCCCAGACCCTGGTAACCTCTAGTCTACTTTCTGTCTCTATGGATTTGCTTATTCTAGGTATTTCATATAAGTGGAATCAACAATAGTTGCCCTTTTGTGTCTGGCTGATTTCAGCCAATATAGTGATTTCAAGATTTATCCACGTTGTAGCATGTATCATTCCTTTTTAATTTTTTAAATTAATCTTTTTATTTTGAAATAATTGCAAAATTACAGAACAGTTGCAAAAATAATACAAAACTCATACAGAGAACTTCAAGGTACCCCCAACCCAGATACTCAGATCCATCAACTTTTAACATTTTGCCACATTTGTCATATCGTTCTACCTATCCATCTATCTATCCGTCTATTCATCTATCGTCCAGCTATCTAACAATTTTCTAAGCATTTGAGCATAGACTGTATACGTGATGCTCCTTGAACACTTACTACTTCCATGTATGTTTCCTAAGAACAGAGATATGCACTTATGTAACCACCTTAAGTGCACTTATCAAGTTCAAGAAATTTAATGTTGATGTAAAACTTATAGGCTACATTCCACATCTCCTTTTGGGTTTTTTCTCCTCAATTGTTAGATCCAGTCCAGGGCCATGTATTGCATTTAATTGTCTTTGTCTCTTTAGTTTCATTCTCATTCTCTCTCTTTTTTGAAGTTGTGGAAACACACACAACATAAAATTCCCCATTTCAACCACCCCCATACATACCCTCCAGAGGGATTAATCACAGTCACAATGTTGTAGTGCCTTCACCCCCATTCAGTACCACAACTTCCCATCACCCTAAACAGAAACCGTACACACAGTGTGCATTAACTCTCCAGACCCTCCTCCTGCCCCTGGTAACTAGTACTCTAGTTTCTGGCTCCATGATTTGCATTCTAGCTATTTCCTGTAAGTGGAATCATACAATATTTGTCCCCTTGTGTCTAACTTATTCACTCAGAATGATGTTTCCAAGGTTCATCCATATTGTAGCATGTATCAGAACTTTTTTCCTTTTTATGGCTGAATAATATTCCATTGTATGTGTGCACCACATTTTGTTTATCCATTCATCTGCTAATGAAAACTTGAGTTGCTTCCATTTTTTGGCTATTGTGAATAGTGCTGCTGTGAACATTGAAGTACAAGCATCTGTTTGAATCACTGATTTCAATTCTTTGGTGTTTATACCCAGGAGTGGAATTGCCAGGACTCACAGTAACTCTATATTTAACTTTTTTGAGGAACCACCAGACTATTTTCCAAAGAGGCTGCACCATTTTACATTCCCCCCCAGCAATGCAAAAGGATTCCAATTTCCCTACATCCTCACAAGCACTTGTTATTTTTCATTTTTTCATGATAGATGCTTCACTTTTCCTCATCCCTGCCCTGATGCTATCAGTGCCTGGCATTAGTAGAGTGAAAGGAAGTGCCAGATACTGAACTAGGCAAGCATTGAAGGGACAGATATGATAAAGAAAGACACTGTCTCTGCCCCTAAGGAGCTCACAGGCCTAGTAATGATCGTGGCGAGCATTTATGGAGCACTCACTATTTCCTGGGCACTGTTCTCTTCCCCTCACAGGCATAATATCATCAAGGCCTTAAAACCACTCTCTGACGTAGGTACTATTATGATTCCCATTTTACAGATGAGGGAAATGAGGCTCAGAAGTTTAAATGACCTGCTGTAGGAGGCAGCCTCTACAATGGCTCGGTCATCCCCATCTCCTCACCCTCATGCTCTTGTGTAATCCCCTATCATTGAGTGGGGATGGACTTTCTGGCTTGCTTCTAATGAACGGAATATGGCAGAAGTGAGGGGATGCCACTTGTGAGATTGGGTGATGGAGAGATGTGGCTCTATCTTGAATGCTCTCCTCTCATTCTCTCTCAACCACGGAGACACACCTGTGGAGAGGACACGTAAATGTACTTGGAAGCTAGCCCTCCCGTTTGAGCTTGGAGATGACTGCAGCCTCAGCTGATATCTTGACTACAACCTCATGAGAAACCCTGAGCCAGGACCACCTAGCTAAGCTGCTCTCAGATCCCCAGCCTATGGAAACTGTGAGATAAGAAATGTTTGTTTTAAGCCACCAAATTCTGGAGTAGTGTGTTCCAGATCAAGATAGTTTGTACACTTGCCTGTACTCACAGAGCTTGACTGGGAAAGTGCTGGAATTTGAACCTGGGTATGTTTGACTCCAAAGTCCATGCTCTAACCCCTCTACTGTACTGCATCCCCTGCATTGTAGAAGAAACACAATGGGTGCTTGAACTGAGTTGAGACGACCCTGAACTGATGATGAAGCCGAGAGCTGGGTAACCTCAGGCAAGTTTCTTAACCACACACTGCCTCAGTTTTCTCATGCCTAAAATGGGGATGATTGTAACATCCAATTTCATAAGGTCGTTGTGAAGTTTAAACAAGTTTATGAATGCAAATCTCTTAGAATATAGTGCACACTTATTCAGGGTTGGCCACTGTTACCTGTAGATGAAATAATGTATGTAAATTAAATGAAATAAGATTTGGCCCTGGCCAAGCGCCTCTGAAAACCAGCGTTCTCATTTGCTAAATGAAGATAACAATATTGTGATTCCTTTTTGTTAAGCTGAGGTGGACTAGCACAATGTCTGGCACATAGTAGGAGCTTCATCAGGGGCATCCGCAGTCCAACTGTATTGACTAATGTTCCCAGGATGGCATGTAGAAACTGGGTGACCAGTAAGTACTGTGACAATTTAAACCCTACTGATTCCACTCTCCTAGGACACTCCACATTGCCCTTCTCTGGGGCCTGGGAGTCAGCTGAAGGTGGAGGTCAGGGTGAGGGTGTGGGGTGGAGAGTGTGGGATTCGTGGGAAATCCAGGAAGAGGCCTGGCCCTTCCTCTTGGTGTTTGGGAATGTGCTCCCGCTGAGGGCCAAAGCAGGCCCACTGCACTGGCAGCTAACAGGGCCCTCAAGGCTCCAATTAGGGGATTATGTTAACAATCCCAAGAAGGAAATTGGTTCCCTGAAAATCCCCAGATTCCTGGAGCTGGTCGGCTTAATGAGTCCCAGCAAAAAGGATTCTCGGCTGTTTCTCGTTCCAGTTGGATCTTTCTTGTAATCGCTTGATTTGCGCTCAAAATGCTCCCCAAAATAAATAAATAATAGCACACACAAAAAAATGGGCCTTACTCCTCAGCCCTATCTGGAAATGTTTGGGAAAATATGATGACCATCTTTGCTCAAAGATTTGGAGATTTGCAAAACATATTTATGTAACTTCCTTTGCCAACTACTTGCTGAGTTTTTTTGGCCTATCGAAGTACCAAACATAATAAAGGAGAAAAAAAAAACCACATAACTCTCAAACAATACTGGAACATACTTATGAAAAAGGAGACCATCCCAAATGTGGCCATTTTTACTGAGGTCTGACAACGTTGGATAGGAAAGATGGGTTGCGGGCCTGGCTGGGGCAAATTACTTGCCTTCTCTGAGTTTTCTCATCCACAAAGTGTCAGACTTGAACCTGATTAGTGGTTTTCAAGTTGGGTTCCTTGGAGCTCCCGGAGGTGCCCTGGAAGAGCTCCCAACCCCTACGTCAATCAGAGTGACTTTCCTTTTCTCTGCTGCACATATTAGGATTCAGATTCTGAACTTTTTGGAAAAGGGATTCTCATGTTTAGGAAAAAAAAATTAGGCTTGACAACCACTCTCTTAGATCTTCTCTGAACTCCTGTCTAGTTCTTATATTGTTAGTCTGTATTCAAGAGGAGAAGGAATGGGGATTAAAATGGTGTAGGAAATGTAGGAGTCAGACTCAAAGCAGAACTTTTCTAACAGCAAAGAGCATAAATCACTGCCATGGATAATATGGAAGGAAAGCTGAGAAACTTCCCTTTGCAGAGATCTTGGAGAAGAACAGAGCTTTTCTTTGCAGACAGAGTTTGAATGCAAGGAAGAAACTGTCCAGCCCATCGCTGGGGGTGGGAGGTAGGTGGGGCAGGGTTCCAAGGCCCTGTGAAATTCCTCTGTGGGCTGCACAATTCCTGAATGGGGAAGGCCCTGAGAACTACAAGGCCAATTCTATTTTTAGCATTTCTTCCCTTCCACCTGAGTTTACTCCTTCCAGCTTTCCAACATGAGTTATGCATTCAACAAACACTCAGTGTCTGCCATGGGCCAAACACTGAGCGAGTGCTGGGGCAAGGCTGTGAACCAGGCAAGAATCCTGTCCTCTAGGAACTTACATTCTGGAGGGAGAACCAGACCCTGAACTGAAATCACTTAGTCATCAATGGCTAGAATGATACGGCAAACGTGGCAAAATGTCAAAAGTTGGTGGATCTGGGTGTCTGGGTGGGGAACGTTGGAGTTCTCTGCATGGGTTTTGTATTGTTTTTGCAACTGCCATGTAAGTAAGTTTTGAGATTTTTTTTCCAAATAAAAAGTTTTTTAAAAACCCCACAGTCATTTAATGATACCCCTTCTAGGACACTGAAGGAGAAATACACAGCAATTGCAAGGGAGTTATACACACAGGGGGTTATTGGGGTGGGCTTCCCTGAGAAGTGATGATTGAGAGAAAACCTGAAAGAGAGGCGAGAATTACCAGGTGGAGAGGGAAGCGCCCTTGTTTCAAGGGAGGAGACCTATGTGATGTAGACAGATGTCAGGGGAGCCGCAGGGGTGGCCTTTCCCTTTGATACTCGCACTTGCGGATCATGCTATGTGGGTTTAGTTCATTTCCAAGTCGCAAGTTAATGAATTTGCTCCCCTGGGGTCTCACTGTGTAGATCAGCCTCCCCACCTGTTCTCTTGTTCAGTGCTTCTCAAATGTGAGTGTGCATCAAAGACAACTGGAGTGCTTATTAAAATGCAGATTCCCAGTCCCACCCCTAGAAGTCTTGAGTCAGTGTTAGCAGCTGATGCCGCTGCCCCCTAACGGCCCCCTGAGAAGCACTGCTCCAGTGGTGTGTGCTGCCTCGACCGGTGGTGAGCTCCCCGTCAGAGCTGCACGGGACGCCCACCTGCCAGAGGCACAGGGTGGCAGAGTTCAGGCAGGTGCCCCTGCCATCCTGGGACTGTGGTTTGGGGAGAACTGCCTGAAGAGCAGGGCAGTCCCCAACATGGGTGTGTGTCTCTGTGTGTGTGTGTGATTCACGAGCCCACACCTGCTATCTTCTGGGTCTTGTCTGTCTCTAAGGCCACGTGGCAAGGAAGGCAGGGCAGGGAGTGGTAAGGAGGAACTGGAGTGTTGCTGAATGGTGAGCATGGTACACAGTAGGTGTATTAGTTAGGGCTCTCTAGGGAAACAGAACTAACAAGAGCTATCTGTAAATACAAGATTTTATAAAAGTGTCTTGCACAAGTGTGGGTATGCCCAAGTCCAAATTCCGTAGGGCAGGCAGCGAACTGACAACTCCTCAGGAGATGCTGGCTAGCTGAAGAAGAGATGAAGGTTCCCTCTCTGGCTTAAAAGTCTTCAACTGATTGGATTTTAAATCCAGCTGATTGCATTTTCTCATTGTGGAAGACACACCCTTCGTTGATGTAATTAGTCACAGGTGCAGTCAGTTGACTGATGATTTAATAAACCAGCCTTTTAGTTTATTAACCAGCCACAGATGTCCTTGCAGTAATGGTTAGGCCACTGCTTGCTTGACCAGACACCTGGACACCATCACCTGGTCAAGCTGACACATGAACCAAACAATCACAATAGGTACTTGATACATTTTTTTTTCCTTTTCTCAGAGTACAAGGAAAGAGTATGGTCCTGCCTTCTAAGAAGGCTATGTGGTGTGGGAAGAGCATGGATGACTTTGGAGGTAGGCCTTTTAGACAGCACTAAAATTTGCTTCTTGTGTGATCTCAAAAAGATACTTAACCTCTCTGAGATTCCCTTTCCTTATCAGTGGAATAAAAACAGTATCTTCTCCTAGAGTATAGAAAAGGCCTGATACACAAGAGAAACCCGAGGAATCACAGTCCTAACTCCTCACCTGGCTGGTCCCAGGCCTCCTGGGGAGCTGTCGGGCCCACCTCACCTTTCCTCTCTGCTCTGACTCAGAGGAGACAGCTCCCCCCACCTTCCAGCAGGAGCTGCTCTGGCTCCTCGGGCAGCCTCAGAGGGAGGCTCGGCCAGCCCTGCTCCAGCTTCGGCTGTGGTGAGGGAAGTGGGGCCGCCTGGCTGGTGTTGGGTCCCCCAGACCCCTGTCTCCCTTTCAGTAGCTAACAGAGGCAGCTCTGTCACCTAGTGAGGTTCCCTCGAGGTGGGTCGACTTCTAGATGGAACATCTAGTCAAAGGAGCAGAAGGGAAGGACGTTGGGGAAGGTTGGCCCGCAGGAAGGGGGAAGGCAACCCAGCGGGAGGAAGGCCGGGCTGACGGTCAAGCTTAGGGTGTGGGGGAGCTCCGGAGGCCTTGCAGGGGTCAGCACCAGCACCCGGCACCTTGCCCGAGGCTCCTTCTGGGGCACGGAGGTGCTGCTTATCCCAAACAATAGGCCTCTTCTTCTGGGAATGCCGTCAGCTCGACTGGTCCCCACCCTGCCTTCACTCCAACTCAGCCCTTCCCAAGCCCCAGGAGAGCAAAGCTTACGGGAGGGTGCTAGGTGGGCCTGGACTGTGAACTCCACACGGGCTCCTTCATCAACACCTTGTTCATCAGTCCATCCTCAAAGAGATGCTCAACCAATATTTGCTGAATGAATGAATGAATGAATGAAAGAGGAGGCCCTACAATGTAGAAGTTAAGAGCATGGGCTCTAGAGACAGACAAATCTATTTTTGAATCCTGGCTCTGTGATCTACTACCTGTGTGTTTTGGGCAAGTTCCTCAATCTGTCAGTGCCTCGTTCTTTTTATCTGCAGGGCAGAGATGGCCACAAAAGCATGTACCTTACAGGGCTGCTGGAAGGACAGAGACCGGCATGAAAAGTGCTCAGCATAGAGAGTGGACATGGTACGTGCTCAATAAATGTTGCTACTTATAGTGTTGTTGTTGAAGGGACCAAGAGCATGCAGCCTGAAGAAGGCCCTGGGGTGGGTGGAGGTGGAGTGGGGAATGGAGCAAGGTCTTCAGGGCTCCTAACGGGGTTTCTCAAAGGAGGCTGACCCATTGCAGTTTCCCGCACTGAGGAGCGAGTCCAAGGAAAGCACTGTACAATACAAGAAGACAGATGGAGGCTAGATAACAGAAAGAACTTCCACAGTGAGAATTCACTGAAAGAAGGCTGGGCTGGACTCCATGGATGACTGGTGAGGGGTCCAATGGGGTCAGGGTCACAACTTTGCTGCAGATCTTACCTGGCTTTTCCCTCTGGGCCCCCCTTCCTCCTCCCAACTCCCCCCTCTGGCTGGAACCCCAGGGGTCCATCAGCATTTCCATGGTGCTCAGCACTGTAAAAATCAGGGACAAGAGAGACAGGGCTGGATGGTCCCCACTGCAGTGAATTTAAGAGGTCATTCCAGCCATCCCCCAGCTCCTGAGCCAGATGACTTCTCCCTGAGCCCAGGTGAGTAAAGGGAACTGACCCCACAGGAGGTGGCTTTTTAGAGGTGCCCGGGCAGAGGGTGAATATTAAAGGATAATAGCAGGGTCTCTATGCTTTGCACAGTCTATGAGACGCTTGGCCCGGTACCTGACATGGAGCAAGTGATCAGGACAAAACAATTCCTCACACCAACAGCCACAGAAGAGAAGCCAGCGAGGGGACGGGCTGCCACTGAGGACAGGCCATATCCTGCCTTCTCCAACTGAGAAGAGAAGAATGATGGACTGTGATATTTTGTTTTATTTGTTTCTGTTTTTCTGAGTCGTGGAGGCTTAGCACACAAAAAACCGAGTTCAGCAGTATAATTAAATAAAGCTAATAAAAAATTAATCTGCCACATAATTATATACATAACTGCTGTTTTGCTGCATAGTGATTAGTCATAAGTAGTAAACAGTCCGCAGAAACAAAAATAACTGATGTGGCTTTTACACAGCCAGGACAATGGTTATAGCTCTACTCTTCTTGTCCTGTTAGTTCTCTGGGATGTCACAGATGTGGGCTGAGAGCTTCCCCTGATACCAGGTCCTGTTCAATGCCTTCTCCCCATATGGTACACTCTGTATTGGATACTGGAGAGACAAAGGTGAATGAGACAAGTTCAATTGTTGGAAGAAAACTGTGACACATTTAAGCTGATGATGATGAAGTATTTTTGCTCTATGATGGCTTTACGCCTACATCATGGCTCAGGCTCAAGATTTTTTGTGACCCAAAAGAGGGTTATTTTTAAAAAGAGAGATGAATGAGATCCATTTCTTGTTCCATAGGAGCCACTGGGCTGTCAGAGGAAACCAGCCTCTAAACAGCTCATTACAATACCTGAGATGATGCTGGAGGTGAATCCCTGCAAGGGTTGTGGAAGCAGGTGGGCAGGCAACTGCTTTTGTTTGGGTGAGGGGAGAGAGGTTGGGGAGACAGCTCAGAGGAAGTCTCATTGAGCTGTGTCTTGAAGGACGATGAGTTTGGCAGGTGGGAAAGGATAATAGCCAATGTTTAGTGAGCTCTTGCCATGTGCCAGGCACTAAGTGTTAACCCATGTCAACCTCTCAACCTTTTGTTCCTATTTTATAGATGAGAAGACTGAGGCAACAGAGAGGTTGCTACTTTTCCAAAGTCTCATGGCTGGCAAATGACAATGTTGGCATTCAAATCCTGGCAATCTGTCTTCAGAGGCTCACCCTGATCTCTACACTGCACTGTCTCTCTGATGCTGAAAAAAAGACACACGATATAGAGGGAAGAGTGGGGATAAAAGGGTGTATGGGGATTGAGTTTAGGTTAGGCCACATGGAAAGAAGTCAACAAATAACAGCTTAAATATGCAAGGTTCTACTCTGTCAGGGAAAAGAAGTTTGAATTGATAGAATGGGTGTCTAATGAAGCTACCTGGGTCCTAGGCTCTGCAGCTCTCCACCCTGGCATCCCTAAGGAGTGACCTCATCCTCTTAGCCCAAGATATCTGGTAGGGCTCCAGCCATCACATCTCTGTTCCAGACAGCAGGATGGAGAAAGGGAAAAAGAATCACCCACCTTTTCTATTTTACTGAAGTCTAATGAAAATATGACACCACACATCCACGTATATTTCAACAGCCAGTACTTAGTTTCCTGTCCATCCCTAGCTGCAAGAGAGGCTGGGATAGGTACTCTTTTAGCTGAGTGCATTACCACTCTAAACCAATTGGGGGTTCCTTACTGAGTAATGGGGAGGAATGGTTGTTGGGACAGGCAATGAAAAGAATGTGTCACAGGGTTCCCGGAGGTAATGAAAGGCTCCAGGGGCCAGATTGCAAAGGCCCTATTTGAGCTGCAAAGGAATCAATTTTATTTTAAAGTCAATGGGTCAGAATAGGTTTTAAAACTAATAGAGACATAGTCACATTTTTTTATACAAACCAGAAATGATTGCATTTATTTTTAAAAACATTTACAGTAAATAGTACATGAACTTGTGTATTTGGACAAAACAATAGAAAATTGATTTGATTATTTTTGTGAGTTCAAAAGATTGTTTTCATTATAAACATATCACTTAAAAAAAACTAATTACCAGAAGAACTCCCTATCAGTAGCATCTTGATCTTTGACTTTTTTTTAAAAATTCAATTTTATTGAGATATATTCACATACCATGCATACAAAGCGTACAGTACCATTTTATATAGTTGTGCATTCATCACCAAAATTAATTTTTAAACATTTTCATTACCACACACACAAAAATAATAAGAATAAAAATTAAAGTGAAAAAGAACAATTAAAGTAAAAAAGAACACTGGGTGACATAGTCACATTTTAAAGGTAATTCTGACAAGAGTATGAAAAATTTGGATTGCAGGGAAGACAAATGAGCCATAATAAGTATGCAACACCAAAGAAGCAAATTCACACTAAAGTGCAAGTGACTGCTATAGGATATTTGCCTTTTTTGAATGGAGGATAAAGATTGAAAAGCAGAAGGGCCCCAGAAGGATGGTGAAGATGGGGGAAAGAGAGAGAACATGGACTGTACCATCTTCAAAATCTGCTTCTGCTTCTCTTGAACTGGATCAGGTAAGCAGAAAATTGTCCATAACAAGGGTGCATCTGCTTTTAGCCATGCTGGGGGCATGTGTCTAAAGCTTTGAACAGTTTCTCCAAGTGCAGTCCATCTGGTTCAGTGGGGTGTGTGGAGGGTCTTGTTAGAAATGGAGCCCTTCTGGTGACCCACTGGATCAGGTTCTCCAGGAACGGAGCCTGAGGATCCCTGTGAGTGATCTCCCCCCTCTTCTCCATACCCCATCCCAACCCCAGAGGTCCTTCAGATCTGCTTCAACAACGGGTAAGGCCATCCCCACCCACCCCTTCACTGGCCTGTCAATCAGCTGATCCAGAGAACCCAGTCCCGGACTTGTGCCTCTGCCCCCAGCTTTTGAGTTCTGCACACTGTACCACTGGACCATGCCCAGCCCACCAAGGAACAGCCTGTCTGCCCGACTGAGCCGTGCCAATGGAGCCCCGTTAGTGGAGAGACGGAGCTCCTGCTTTGGGGAGGGGTCTGGGTGCTTTCCCTGCTAGCACTAGACCCATCTTCTTTCCTGTCGGGAAGAAGGGACACTCCCTAGAGGTGCCAGGACAGGCTTGTCCAGGCCTCCAAGGTCAGCCTGCTCCTGCCGAATATTCAGATGGGCAGGGCCCTTGGCAGGGCAGGAAGAGCTTTATGGGGGGCAGGCATTGGGCAGGCGGTGAGGGTCTGTGACCCCCTACTGTTTTCTCTCCCTTGTCCTGACTCTCAGAGAGGCCTAGGGGATGGTTTGCCTCTCGTGGGGAAGGTATGTCCTGCTCCAGCAGGAAGGAAACTTTGGTGCTATCATAGGAGAAGACAGCAGCATCTTTCCCATCTGGGGACCCCAAATGCTGAGGTTTTGGGAAGTGCCCGAGGGCTCGGGCGCTAACAGGGACATGCTGGGTTCAAGAAACCAGGAGTCCCAGGTAGCGCCACCACCAGCTCCACGGAAGTCACTCCCACCTGACCGCAAACTGCCCAGCTCACAGCCTGCAGAGCTGAGGATCCACAGGCACCTGGCAAGGCAGATTTTCTGTTTTCCTTGTTGCTATTCTCCATCTTCTGACTCTTGTCTGGCCTGTCTCCCCCACCCAGGGCAACTACTCAGCTTCTGCTAGGGCTAAGCAGGAAAGCAACGAGGCTCCACTGTGTCGGATGCTGAGAATGTTCATTTGTGCCTGTGAGCTGGAGTTAGTGACCCGTGGGGGGCCCAGCACATGGGTTCCAAGGGAAGGTGACCAGGCTGCAGCTGCGGCAGGAACCACATCAGGCACTCCAGTGAAATCCTTTGGGCTCAGACTGAGCAGGAGGACAACAATGGGGAAGAGAGGCAGGGACACTTTGTCATTGTGTGGACACTTGAATAGCTCCGTTTTATGTTTCTCTGTTACAACAAAGAAAAGAGGGTTTCATTGTGGGGGCTTTGATTTCTCTGTGTGGTCAAGAGATGGACTGGAAAACGGGAGGGGGCTCTTGGTGATGTTGCCGGCATTGTTTGGGCTGGGCGGTCACGTGGTGCTCATTGCATAACTGGCTCGGCAAGCCCGGCTGCCCCGGTGCAGCTGGAGATGATTCAAGATGGCAAGAAAAGGGCTGAGTGCTCAGCATAGGGCCCTCTGTGGCCTTGCAGTTAAAGGAAAAGCAATACACTTAGTGTAATCAAGAAGACTGCAGGTTCTGGAACTCAGTCGTTTGGGTTTATATTCATCCAGGCTGTCGTCCTCATCAGCCAGGTGACCTTGTACCAGTTCCAGCACCTCTCTGTGCCTCAGTTTCCTCGCCTGTAAAATGGGAGGAGTCTAACAATATTGGCTTTATAGAATTGTTGGGAGAATCACCTGCGTTAACATATGTCAAAGATGCATACCAGTGCTTGGCATGGAGTAAGTGCTGAACAGTATGGGCTCTTCATGCGGTCACCTTTGCATGAGGGCCATGCACATGGGTGAGGCTCTCCCATCTTCCCTTCCACCCATACAGGGAGCTCAGGAAGCTAGCCAAGGCCTTGCCTTTGGAGCGGGAAGCCCACCATCTTTCTCTGGGATTCATTTCTCTTTCATTCTGCAGGGATCGTCCCATCCATCTGGCTCTTTTGCCCCAGGCCCTTTCTTGCCAGTGCTAAGATGAAAGCTTAGGCTTGGGTGTGGGGGTAGGCAGATGCCCCTTAGATCTTAGCCTTGGCTACATCCAGCCCAGCTTCCAGCCCTGTACTTCCCTCTGGCCATGGGCCTCTGTTGTACCAGTCCTCGGGCGCCCTGGGGGAAGGGGACTTCCGCCTAGGAGAGTTCCCATATTCCTGAGTCCATCCTATTTCTATCCAAAGCTGATATGGGGTCATGTTGAAGGAGAGCAGATGACATCTTGGGGGGACCAAGGGGATCCCTTCATGGGGCCTGAGCATGGATCAGATCACTTTTGCTCCAGCCTTTGTTCTCTCACCCTAAGCCTCAGATTTATACCTTTTATACTACACTGTTAGTTTTTGCTCTTGCTCCTGTGGGTTTGATATAGTGTGCGCACTCTCAAAGCCACACCTGCATCTCTCAAACATACAATTTCTCCTCTCAACTAAATCACTGTGGTGTCAGGGCCAGGGGTTGCCTAAGAAGTCTGGAGTCCATCCCCCTCATTGTTCAGAGGAGCAAAACAGAACCCAGAGAGCGGCAGGGAGGGAGACAGTGACACGGGGGTGGGGGGGACTCTTGGTCCCAGTCCACGGCTCTCCCACCATGCCGGCCACTCCGGTGGGAGGAGAGGGAGTTACCATCACCGGAGGTCCTGGGGGTGCAAGGCATTTGGGACTCACTCTGCTGGTTCCCTTCAGCTCTAGCCGGAGGATCTGGGGAGAATGTGCCTGTGGCCCTGGGCTGGGGCAGGTACCAAGCTTTGGTAGTTTGGAGGAAGGAGGGAAAGCATGGCCCCAGGCTCTCACTTTTCCCCCTGCCCTAGCCTCCTGCGGCCCAGCTTGGCCAGTGTCCATCAACCCAAGTAAGACCCACCATTTAAGGAAGTTCTTGCTCTCAGAGGGTCAGAGGCATAGC
>PVKY010003661.1:0-21113 GCA_004027775.1 Bradypus variegatus
TAACAATTTCAAGTGTTGAGGAGGAGGAAGAGCAACTGGAACTCTCACATATTCCTGGTAGGAATGCAAAATGATAAAGGCACTCTGGAAAAATGGTTTGGCAGTTTCTTATAAAGTTAAGTATGCACTTAGCATATGACTTAGTAATCCAACTCCTGGGTAACTAATTACCCTAGAAAAATGAAGGCTATGTTCATACAAACACCTGTATATGAATGTTTATAGCAGCTCTATTCATGATCTCCTATAACTGGAATATAAACTGGAAATAATCCAAATGTCCCTCAACTAGGGAATGGTTGAGCAAATGGAGTAATAACTCAACAACCACAACAACATGGATGAATCCTAAAAGAACTGTGCTATGTGAAAAGCCAGGGGAAAAAAGTGCATATTATATGATTCCAGTCATATAAAATTCTAGAAAATACAAACGAATCTACAGTGATAGAAAGCAGATCAGCAGTTACCTGGGGAAAGAGGATGGGCAGAGAGAGAAGGGAGCAAGGGAGGGGGAGAGGGATTACAAAGGGGCATGAGGAAACATTTGGGCTTGATGAATATGTTCATAATCTTGATTGGGGTGATGATTTCATGGAGATATATATATCTGTCAAAACTCATCAGATCTTATATTTTTATACTCAGTTTACTGTATGTCAATTATATGTCACTAAAGCAGTTTTTAAGACATCTATTGCATTTTTATATACCAGCACAATTGGTTAGGAAATGAGATTGACAAATAGTTAACATTTATAATAGCACCAAATAAACTACCCAAGACCCAGTGTAATACAAGATATACCACATCTCAGTATAACATATTTTTGAAATATTTTTAAAACAAACACCCCTTTCCCCTCAAACTTCCCCCAGTAATCTCTAGTCTACTATCTATGCATGCTTGCTATTTCTAGTTCATCTCATAAGTTATATCATACATTATTTTTCCTTATGTGTCTTGCTTATTTCACTGAGCATCGTGTTTTCAAGGTTCTTCCATGTTGCAGCATGACTTGATATCTCATGGTGGTTTTGATTTACATTTCCCTGATGGATAATGATGTTGAGCATCTTTTCATGTGCTTTTTGGCCATTTGTATATCTACTTTGAAGAAATGCCTATTCAAGTCCTTTGTCCATTTTTATATTGGGTTGTTGGTATTTTTGCTGTTTCATTGTAAAAGCTCTTTATATATCCTGGATATTAAGCCATTATTTGATGTATAAATCATACAACTATTTTCTCCCATTCTGTAGGTTGTCTTTTCACTTTCTTTGGTGCACAAAAGTTTTTAATTTTCATGAATTCAAATGTAACTATTTTTTTCTTTTGTTACTTTGCTTTTGGTGTCATACTAAGAATGCATTGCCAAACCCAGGTCATGAACATTTACCCCTATCTTATCTTTTAAGTGTTTTACAGGTCCTTGATCCATTTTGAGTAGATATTTGTGTATGGTGTTTGGTAGGGGTCTAATTTCATTCTTCTGCACGTGGATATCCAGTTTTCCCAGCACTACCTGTTAAAGAGACTATTCTTTCCCCACTGCATGTACTTAGCAACTTTGTTGAAAATCAACTGGACATAGATGTGTGGGTCTATTTCTGGATTTTCAATTCTGTTCCATCGGTCTGCCTATCTTTATACCAGTCCACACTGTTCTGATTCCTGTCACTTTGTGGTGATTTTTGATATTGGAAAGTGTCAGTCCTCCAACTTTGCTTTTCTTTTTCAAAATTATTTTAGCTACTTGGGGTCCCTTGCTGTTCCATATTAATTTAAGGGTTAGTTTTCCATTTCTGCAGGAAAAAAAATGCTGCTGGAATTTTTATAGAAATTGAATTGAATTTGTATATTGCTTTAGGTAATTTGACATATTAACCATATTTACTCTTTCAATCAATGAACATGCGATGTCTTGCTATTTATTTAGGTCTTCATTTCTTTCAGTGAGTATCTTTTCAATGTGCAGGTCTTTTGAATCCTTGTTTAAATTTATTCCTAGTTATTTTTAGATGCTATTCAAAATGGAATTGTTTTCTTAATATCCTCTTTAGAGTGTCCATAGCTCCTGTGTAGGAACACAATTGATTTCTGTGTGTTCATCTTCAACCCTACCAATTTGCTGAACTCATTCATTAGCTCTAATAGTCTTCTTGTGGATTCCTTTGGATTTTCTGTACATAAGATCATGTCACCTGAAAATAGAGCTAGTTTTACTTCTTTCTTTCCAATGTGGATTCCTTTCCTTTCTTTCTCTTGCCTAATTGCACTGGCTGGAACTTCTAGTGCAATGCTGTATAAAATGGCAGTGCTAAAAGCAGGCATTCTTGTCTTTTCCTGATCTTAGGGGGAAATCTTTCACCACTGACTGTGATGTTGTGGGTTTTTCATAAATGGCCCTTATCATGTTGAGGAAGCTCCCTTCTTACCTACTTTTCTGAGTGTTTTTATCAAGAAAGGGCACTGATTCTGATCACTTTTTTGCATCTATTGAGATAATCATGTGGATTTTCCCCCCCCCATTCTATTTATGCCATGTATTATATTAATTTTCATATGTTGAACCACCCTTACATTCCTGGGGTAAAATCCCACTTGGTCATGGTGAATAATCTTTTAAAGTATACCACTGGATTCAGTTTGCTAGTATTTTGTTAAGGAGTTTTGCTCTATATTCACAAAGGAAATCTATCTGTAATTTTCTTATCCTATGATGTGTTTACCTGGCTTTCATATCAGAGCAATGCTGGCCTCATAGAACGAATTAGAAAATGTTCCCTCCTCTTGAATTATTTGGAAGAGTTTGAGAAAGGTTGGTATTAATTCTTATTCAGATATTTTCATAGACGTCACCAGTAAAGCCATCTGGTTCTGGACTTTTCTATGGTGAAAGGTTTTTGATTATTGATTCAACTCTGTACTTATTACAGGATTGTTGAGGTTTTCTATTTCTTCTTGAGTTAATTTAGGTAATTTTTCTATTTTGTCTAGATTCTCTAATTTGTTGGCATACATTTGTTCAGTGTATTCTCTGATAATCCTTTTTATTTCTGTAATGTCAGCAGCGGTATCACAATTTTCATTTCTGGTTTTTGTTATTTGCACATTTTCTCTTTTTCTTTTGTTAGTCTAGCAAAAAGGTTTGCCAATTTTATGGATTTTTATCAAAGAATCGACTTTTAATTTTGTGTATTCTCACTTGTGTTTCTATAATGTATCATTTATCTATGTTCCAATCTTAATTATTTCCTTTCTTCTGCTAACTTTGAGTTTACTTTGCTCTTCTTTTTCTATTTCATCAAGATATGAGATTAGCTTATTAATTTGAGATCTTTCTAAATACAGTCATAGCTATAAATTTTCCCTTTGAGCACTGTCTTTGCTGTATGCCATAAGTTTTGGTGTGTTGTGCTTTGATTTTAATTCATCTCTAAGTATTTTCTAAATTCCCTTGTAATGTACACATTTATAAATTTTCCAGAAATTACAAAACTTTTCTAAGAAATATTAAAGGAATAATCAATAAACGGATTTTTGTACAATGTTCATAGCTTGGAAGTCTCAATATTGTAAATATGTCAAATCTCCCCCAATTCCACTAAATATCCCTGTGAGTTTTGGTGGTGTTGGTGAATTTGATAAGCTGTTTCTAAAATATATATAGAAATACAAAGAGCAAAGAATATCTATGGCAAACTTGAAAAAGAAGAACAAGGACTTGTTCTACAGATCTTAAAACTATAACTATGTAGTTAAGAGTGATTAATGCAGTGTGCTATTGATGAGAAGACAGACAGACCAATGAGAGACCACTGATTCACATACATGGACATTTGTTCAAGAAAGAGGTGAAACTGCAGAGTAGTGGGGTAAGAACAGTGTATTAACAATAAATTGGCCTGGCACTATTCATAAGAAAATAAAAAATTAATTGTACCCCTCTCACCCAAAAAGAAATCTATTCCAGGTAGATTAAACACCTAAATGTGAAATATGAATTACAATAGTAAATATTAGCATTAGTAAATAACTTCATGATCTGCAAAATGAAACACATATAAAAAATTGCAACAGATTCTCCAAAATATGTAAACCCAAGTGAAAAATAAACATATAAAAGGTGTTCAATCCTATTAGTAAGGAAAATGCAAATTAAAACCTCACTAAGATACCATGGCCCACCTACCAGATTGAGAAATAATAAAACAGCTGACAACGACCAAGCATTGATATGTATGTGGAGCATAGAAGTCTTATTCATTCTTAGTGGAACTTTATAAAGTGGCATGGCTACTTTCTAAAGCAGTAGTTGCTTCTCCTTTTAAGTTGAAGATATGCATTCTGCAATTCCACAAAGCAATTTTACTATTAAGGAAATTCTTGTACATGTATACCAGTATACAGATATAAAAATGTTCATAGCAGCAGTTCATAATGGCTAAAAGCTATAAACTGCATAAATGTCTGTCTACATAGATTTTTATACAATGAAATACTATACAGCCATGACTTTTAATGAACTACAGATTTGCAAAACACCAGATTAAGTTCACAACATTGACCCAAATAAGCAAGACACAAACTAATACATACAATATGATTCTATTCATATAAAACTCAAAAATAGGAAAACAAAACTATATTGTTTAAGGATACATTTATAAGTGGAAAACTCTAAAGAAAAGGAAGGGAATGATTATCATAAAAGTCAGAATCATGATCAACTATAGGATACTGGGAGAGGATTTTAACCAGGCATAGGGACATGGGGGTTGAGGAGACAGGTGATGTTCTACTTCTTGATCTAGGTAGCTTTATAATTATTTGTTACATATTTGTTTTAGATGCTTTTCTGAATATGTTATATATCACATTCAAAAAAACTTATAAAACTTTCCCAAGGACCCCTTTCTAGATTATAAATATAGAAATGAATTTCAATACAAATCTTAAATTATGTTTTACACAGCAAGAAATGTTTGAGATTTGTTGTTAATAATTGCAATAATTCACATACATCTTATATATTATCAAAATTGAATAAATTTGACTATATGCATTCCAATCACACTAGTATTAAACAGCATAGGTATATATCAAGCAGCATAGAAATTTACTGTCCATTAAGCCCTTAACTGAACTTACAAGAAATTTCTATTATCTAGCAAATATTACCAAATAACTAAGAATTTTATACTTTAAAATTATAGTTTTATATTGCACCAAAAAAACTAGCATTCACTTAAGCTTGAAAAAAATAACATGTTTAAGCCTGAAGTAAACAGGACTGCTTTCAAAATAGGATTTTGGTTTTTAAGAAAAATAACTTCATTCTACGAAATATAATTAGGAGTTTCTTAGTTTTTTACAATCAAATGAAAGTAATTCAATGTGCAGAAATTTTCCTGATAACTTAATAGTTGAAAGACTTTAGTACTGGTAGTAGACAATAATTCTTTACAGCTTTCTAGGTGTGGAATCTTGCTAACTAGAAAATCAGAAACAGCTTTAGGTAACAATGTTACTGAAAGAACTGTTTTGGACTCCCTGGAGACAGTTCTTCAATATTAGTAACATACTAATAATTATGGTTCATGCAACAAAAAATTAAAATTTTTCTCTTTTCCTATCCCCCAAATCCCCTACAGTTGCATAATGAGCAATGAAATCTTCAGTGAGATCCTGTTTGATTTCATTTTTCTAATTGAAAATTTTCTACTAAATTTCACCATTATTGTAGTTATATTTGCACACTATAAGAAAATAAAAGCATTTTGTGATCCCTATTTTATTCTCTAAAAATAGATTTTTTATACATCAAAGTTTGATTCTGTGTAAATTCCTCAATCTTCCTTGGTTATATCTCTAAACATAGCATGCCTTCCTAGGTTATCAGTTAATAAAACATTAAAGCTCCCAAACTATAGCAAAAAAGAGAGACAATAAAAATCTGTAAGTATATAAACATTGAGATAAAATGTTTTTTTCTGATTCATTACCATAATAAGTAAATACCAAGCAAATACCACTGGAGTATTGCATAGGACTTAGAGAAAACCAAATTTAAACTACAGGAATGATTCTGTAAGGAATTGGCAAGGCTAGACCAATGCCTGGAAGAGCTGGTGGCATCCAGTGAAAGCATAGCCCTTGATCACCTGGGAACTGGCAGGTAATCTGGGGACAGACTGGGTGCTACCAGGTGGTCTTTGGGGAAATAATAATTCAAAAGCAGAACTCCCCAGCTGAGAGATATGCAACAGTGTTTTCCTTTTGGTTTAGCCAGTATATGGCCACACAGTAATCCCAGCTAAGATTTGTGCTTCACTACATTCCTCAAAAAATCTACTACCAACAATTATAGCAGTACATCTAAAAGACAGGTGTCTTAAAAGGTGGCCACAAAATGAACATTCTCAATTGGAATCTACTCTTAAGCCAACATATTAGAGGAGAAAAGACTTTCTAGGTTTTATCACGATACTACCAGTATAGGCTACTAGGCTGAATGAAGAAGTGCTGTACAGTATTTATACTTTTTAAATTACTGTGGTCGCTCTTATCTCTCCCCTTTTATTATATCCTCAACTCAAGTGCCAGATTAATCTTTCCAGAACTCCATTATCCCTCTGTTGAAAACTACACCTTCTGGTCTTCTGAATCAAGAACAAACTCTGAACAAACTGACTAGCATTCAAGCAAGGATCTCCATAATCAAACTCCACCATATTCAACCTTACTTTTAACTGCTACCAAACGCAACACTTGTCCCAAATGCGATGCCCACCCCCCACCCCTCTTGCCTGAAGTGGATGTTCTTCCTTCTCTCCTCTCTACTTGCCATCCACAGCCTTTGCATTCTTTGTGTGTCATCTCCTTCATGAAGCATTCTCTGATGACATCACACACACTGGTTTCTCCTTCAGTCCACAACTACACATTAAGAACCTTTTATGTTCCAGAAGCTGTAAGGGTCCCTTCCTCCTCACTCTTTTTGCCCACTATTGTGTCTAACTTAGACTTAATACTCCTATTATTTATTGTTTTAGATGCCCAATATGTCACTATATTACATTAGTGTAAAATGCCATTTACTTACTAGTTGGTTCGTGTGCAATCTCACAGTTACTGTAGGTAACTGGTCCCTAGGAATCCAAACTTAACACCTCTTTTGTACCCATCAAAGCAACAGGCAAAGGGCTAAATACCTTGATACTTGATTAGTTTGTTAAATATGTTTTTATGCATAAACCTTATGTATTACCTCTCTTTTGTGCCTTTCTTGGAGGAATAAAAGGAAAGAAGAGCTTAATACTTGGAAGATTTTTTTCAGTTGCCTGACACGCCCTGATACAATTTGTTGGACATTTATGGAGTTCCTACTGCGCCATCAAGTGAAGGCACAAATATTGTAGGGCCTTCATTGTGGTTGTTTCTCCAGCATCTATCATGGCTTTTTGCACATAAGTCTTGTCCATAAATATGTGGTGAGTGAATAAATGAACACAGCTTCCCTGCCCACAAACCGCTTACATTTTAATGGGGTGAGGATTGGGTGGGGGGAAACAGATGCTGAACAAACAAATAAATGAGCAAGGATATTTCAGATGTGATAACTGCTATGGAGAAAATAAAACAGGATAATTAATACCACATGCTACACAATAGTTCCTAAACTTGGAAATTTTCATCGATGAAGTTAAACAACCCACAGCAGGACTCTGCAGTCACAGGGCCGTCTCTGGGGGCGGATTCCCCGGGTTCACAGCCGCCTCTGTTGTGCACTGTGTGGCTCTGGACAGATCTCCCGGCCTCTCCAGCCTCGGCCGCTCCCCATCCTCTGAGAGCACCTATCTCACCAGGGAACCCTGAGGATTACGAGTTGATACACAACGTGCCCAGCACCCGCGTAAGCGCCTTAGGGCGGGTGAGACCTCGGGACCCCGGCCCTCAGCCATGCCGAGACCGGTTTCCCTGCCAGATGCAGGAATGAGAGCAGGACTGAGCTGGGCAAAGTTTTGACCTTGAATCGAGGACCTAGGAGACCGGGGGTTCGGCGCCCTCTTTTCGTTTGCGAGGGGGGCGGCAGGGCCCTGGGGCCCATCCCTCGGGCGGGAGGCTCTCCCTCGGCGCCGGCCTCAGGAAGCGGCTGTCTGCAGCGAACCCGCGCAGGGTTGGCGGCCGGGTCCTCCCGGCCTCGCCCCAGGTGTAACGGCCGCCCGCAGGCCCGGCTCGCCGGCGATTGGCGGGGAGGGGTGCGAGGGGCACGCGGGGGGGCGGGCACATGCGCAGTGGCGGTGCGGCCGGCACGCGGCGCTCGCGCTCCGGCTTAAATGAGCCTGGGCCCCCTACGCCCGCCACTTCGGCGGAGACCAAGCTACGGCGGCGGGTGGGGTCGCTCTGGTGCTGCGTCCCAAGGCAGCCCGCGCCCTCCCCTTCCTCGCCTCCACAGCCCTCGGCTTCCGGGCAGCCGATGGGACGCAGCGTCGTCGGGGGAGTCGGGCGGCGCGGGAGCCCGCCGGAGGGCTCGGGCATGGCGGGCCGCAGGAGCTGAGCCCGGGCCCGCGGGGAAGGAGCGCGCTGGCCGGCGATGGAGCCAGAGCAGGGCTGCCGCCGCGCCCGGCCGTGAGCGCCGCCGCCGCCTCGCCGCAGCCACCCGCCTCAGCCCCTCGCGGAGTGCCGGGCCGCTGGGACCATGGCCCTGGAGCAGCTCTGTGCGGGCCTCAAAGGTAAGCGCTGGGGCCGCGGACGGCGCCCCCTGCGGGCCGGCCCGATCCCAGCCCGGACCTGCGGCCCCTCCCGCGCGTCTGCGGGGATCGCGGCGACCCGAGCGCGCCGTGGACGCTCCCGGCCGGCCGGCCGCGGCCGACCTGTTCTCCGGGTGCCGGATTCAGGTCGTGGAGTTGTAGAGGGTCAGAACGCGGGGTCAGGTTGACAAGGGCCGGCCCCTGGCGTCTTGGAGGCCCTCCGAGCTGCGCGCGCCCCTCTCCAGGTTCTCCCTTTTCCTTAGGATCCAGTGCATCGCCCCGCAAAGTTGTGGGGTTTATGTAAGCTAGCGAAGGCCGGTCTTTTTCAAAATTCAGTAACAAAAAGTCATCCCCTACAAACAAGAAAAGCCCCGGCGGAGACGTCGTGGAGCGATGTTCGAAAAGCCCCGCGTCGCGGTCGGACCTCGCCGTGGCGGGCGGCACAATGGGCCTGGCCGGTGGGTCCCACCGGCTGCGGCCGCGCAGGCTGCGGCACCCCTGCGGACCCCGGCTCGGCGGGCCCCGGGAGCGCGGCTGCTCCGGGCCGCCCAGGGCGCTCAGCGGTGACCCTCCTGCGGCTTTCGCCGAGAGCCTGCCGCTGGCACTGATTCTCTTACTGGTTTGCTGTACCGGGAATTAAAGATCTGCTCATCAAGTGCAGAAATCTCTAATAAAACATACTGTCGTTCCTTTGCATTTCCCAGAAAGTGCATTTTAGGTAAAAATTACTATACGTATAGATCGTTAAGGTTGTGATACAAAGTTGCTTGTGAAACTCGGACTGAGTCAATTATTTTTTCAGTCTTCGGAGGAAAATAGCGCAACTCAGTACTCAATAAAGGGCTTCCATGTCTCCCCACTCTCGCTGACTTAGATTGAAAAGTGAGTATCTGTGTACTTGTGATGTTACAGAATATTCTTTGGGAGGGAGGGCGTCAAGGCATTATGTTAGGGTCCTCTGTAGCTTGTTATATCTTGATATTTGTACAGTGACAAATTTTGGTGTGTTTGCTACTCCGTATTGACACTTTTCCATTTGTTTTTTTAGAAAATTCAGTATAATTTTGTTCTAAATTTTAATTGGACATACTACTCACTAAACATTACTAAGTTCATAATTAGGATGTCAGGAAATTAAAATGTTTAATTACCAAGCTGTATACTTACGCATATAGCTTGTATACTACGAGCCGTAGGACTTTCTGGCTGGGGAATATTTCACCGTCAGTTCATAATTTTTAGCGATTCCTTCATTATAGTAACATTTTAAGCTCTGAAATTAATCCTGTGGTTTTTCATATCTATAATCCCTAATCTGTATTCTTTTTGTATTCTATTTGTATTTGGAAATACGATTTTATTTTACTCTTTCATAAACCGTATGCACAATAGGATTTCTGATGGTGCTGCTTATCTGAATTTTCTCCCCTTGTTTTGATTGCTGCACTCAACACGGTTATCAACATCATAATGACAGTCCATCTGAGAGTAATCCTCTGGGGAGAAATACGTTAAATATGTTACACAGCTTTAACTGCAGAACTTGAGAAACGCAGCTGGGTAGGACCAACTCCTCGAATGGTGAACGAAATTTGCAGCTTTTCTGCCTTTGCTTTTGTCGTTGGTACACACTGCCCTCTATGGCCATCGTGGTGTAGCGTTTCGTTTTTGCAGCTTTCATGAAATGCATCCGTAGTGATGGCAGAGCTATGGTGAAAACAATGTAGTATGTGGCTTTTCTTTCTTCCTTCCTTTTCTCCTTTCCTTTCCTTTCCTTTCCTTTCCTTTCCTTTCCTTTCCTTTCCTTTCCTTTCCTTTCCTTTCCTTTCCTTTCCTTTCCTTTCCTTTCCTTTTCTTCCCTTTCCTTGCCTTCCCTTCCCTTCCTTTCCCTTCCCTTCCCTCTTTCTTTCCTTCCTTCTTCTTTCTTTATTTCTGCTATCCAACCTCACTGTTTTTACATACTGGAATATTTTTAAAACTCAAGCTGAATTGTTATTGTATGCTTACTAGAGAGTAAGCAACCTGTTTTTAAGTTTATATGCTTTTAAATGCTGGGAATTGGTGGACAAATTTGAGAAATTAACAATAGTTGATTCTAGAGGGGGAATCCCAGCACAGAGACAAGAATGAAGGGAAGACTTACCTTCCCCTATACATTAATTTGTATCATTTGATTTTTTTCTTTATTGAATGTGTTACTTATACAAAAATTAATATTTTTAATTTTTGACAGTTCCTTTTAAAAAATCAGCCTTTTCAAGATACTGTTCATTGTGTGCAGCAAGGCTTTGAAAAGTATCCCTTAAGTATCCTATAGGATGAATTGCTTCAGTATCAGAGGTTCTTATCTGAAGCAGTTATTTAACATTTACATAATAGTAGATATTACCTATCAAGGACCTAGTTTGGAATATTATGGTTAGTTTCTACTAAAACAAATCAGCCATAATGAGTGTTTGAGATTTTAGGTAGTCAGTAATTAGTTCTTAAAAATGCATTGATTCTTTTTGTTTCACTTTGAACAATGAAGACAAAAGATAACGCTACTAGGCTTTTTAAACCTTTCATATATTGTTGAAGCTGGATAATTCACTTTTGATGGTTTAGGATCACTCCAGGTCTCATAAAACTTGGCTTACCTTCTTCAAAGTTAAGTAAGCAGTAGAGTCACATGAAAATATTTCATTACATAAACCTGTTTGTTCTTATTCACACTACACACTTGCTTGGGGACAATCTTATTAAACTTAGCCAGATTTAAAGCTGTACAAACTTTATTAAGTTTGCAAAGTAACAGAACACAAATATCCCTTGGCATTATATTTTTTGAATCTTGTCTGAGACTGTGACAAACATTGACTCCTGTTCTTCAGTGTTAAACCTCATCCAAGAAATTAAACAATGACTATACAGAAATAAGTGAAGTACTGAAATACTTCCACTTTTAAGTGAAGTTTTTACATACACCCTTGTTAAAAAATAACTTTTTGGTTCTTTTCACAAAGGGGTTGAAGAGCATGTTTTAACCCTGGCAGTTGAAAAATCTTACTAAAGGATGGTTTTATGATAGTAAACCCTCAAATAACTAGAATCCAGTTTACCTGTTTTTAAATCAAAACCCACATTTTTGGAAAAGCATGCAACCCTACAATACACATGTGCATTAGAAAGCAAGCTCAAATCAAATCCATGTTCTCTCCTTTTTGGAATAAGACTATAAATAAAGCTCATATGTAAAATTTAAAAAACAATCCAGAGTCTACTCTTGGGTTACTGCTACTCATTCAGCCCAATCGCCTATCAGTTTTCTGTTTATGCTACCACAGAATAATTATTGATATTAAAAAATATGTGTCCCTGAGGCACTTGGAGATCCCAACTATATAGGTCTTTGAGTTAGAAGGGGGAGTCGTAATTTCCAAACTTGCCTTACAACAGAACCCTTTCTTAAAGGAACCCTTATGATGAAAACAAGAGACTAGAATGGTGGGGTGCCTTGCCCTCATAGTCACCTCAAGCATCCAGGTGGCCCCTGAAGAACTGACTCTTTTCATCATGTGTATTATTCCACTTACAAAATTACAGAGTATGCTAATCTATGAGTTCTGTTCTTCCTACTCAGAATGACATTAAAACATGTTGGTTTAAATATGCTTAGGGTAATATGTTGGAAATTGCAGCACTAACAGATAAGATATCAAATACTCTTTGGAATGTGTCCTGGTCATGTTAAAATTTAGTGGTAGTTGCTGTGGACGTAAGGAGGACTCCTCTGCAATTAAAGCAGAGCATATAAAACTGCCATCTCACGAGCACTTTGGATAACAAGGAGGTTGTCGCTTTCTGCAGAAAAGAGAATGCAGTTCTGCCATAGTTACTCTTTTTTATAAAAATGATTGGCAATGTGATGAATGTACGTGGGCTGGAGTGATCTCAAAGTTCACCAAGATCCATCTTCTTTCTTAAGATTGTGTTTGACTAATTTGAATACTTTTTGTTCTTTGGAACAGTTTATTGTAAACAGGCTATTAGTCCCTCAAGTGGTATGTGCTCTCTAACTGAGTTCTATTACTGTTTTCATCATAGAAAATAGTGATGAACAGGGAAGCAGGTAGGCAGTTGTTACATTCTGGCATTTCTTGATAGATTTAACAAACTTGTTTGTTGCTTAGATGCTTAAAATAGGAAAGCTTAGAAAGAGGGGTTTTAATTACTAACAAAAGTAAACTAAGCCAGCTAGAAGAAAATAAGAGTAGTGGCTAGGCACGTGAAAAAGGAGAAGAAAAAAAAAACCTCAATTCCTTTCCCATCCTCTGATTTCTGTTCAAGTAAAAAGAAGTTGGGTCGTGTGTGGCGGCTGTTAACCAAGATTTGTGTGTATCAGTGTGTTACCACACGGTGCTATGTCATGGAAATAAAAAGAAGGTGTAATCAGGATCATGCTTGGTCACTTCATTTATTCGAGTTTTGTTGTGTCATATGCTAGGCACTGGAGATACATCAGTGAATCAGAGAGAGAAGCCTCCTCTTTCTAATAGGAAGCAACAGACAGTAAACAAGCAAGAAAATACCAGGTCATAAGTAATAATTAGAATAAAATGGAAAATACAGAATTTCTTTAAAAGTCAGGAGAGGTCTCACAAGACCTCAGTGGTAGGAAGGAACCACCCATGCAAAGAGAATTTAGGCAAAAGAAGTAACTAGTGCCTAATGTAAGAGTTAGCTGGTGTGTGGAAGGAATGGCAAGAAGGCCTGTGTCACTAGAGATAGTGATCAAAAAGGAGGAAGGTCAGAGAGGTAGTTAAGAGTCAGATCACATAGGTTTTCTGAAACCAGAGTAAGGAGTATGGATTTATTCTAAATGCAATGGGAATCTATCAGAGGATGTTATGAAAGGCTAGGACACAATCTTATTTCTGTTTGGTAACCACTGGCTACTGCATATAGAATAGTCTATAGGGGACTGTGGGAGAAGCTGCCAGTTTTCCCCAATATCCATTCTACCCTTCAGTAATTCTCTCGATTTTGGCTAAAAGCATGCTTGCCCAAAATAGACTATACTTTCAGCTTTCCCTAGACTTAGAGTGTGGCCATGTGACTAATCAAGTCTAGGCAGCAAGATGTGAGTAGAAGTGTGTGCAAATTCAGGGAAGAGTTGTTTAGTTAAACCTTTTGTTTTGAGGTAATCGGAAATCCTGGGAAAGTATTTTTAAAGGGAAGGGAAATTCCCTGTTTCATTTCTTCATTCTTGCTATTAGAATATAGGCATAAGAGCTATAGTGAAGATGTGCAGTCATACCTCATTTTATGCTTCACAGATAATTGCATTTTTTACGAATTGAGTGTGTGTGGTAGCACTGCATGGGCAAGTCTATAGGTGCCATTTTTCCAGCAGCATGTGCTCATTTCTTGTTACTGTATCATGTTTTAAATTAAGTTATGAGCGTTTTTTTTAGACATAAGGCTGTTGCACACTTAATAGACTACAGTATAGTGTAAACATAATTTTATATGCACTGGGAAACCAGAAATGTAGTGTGACTCACTTTATTCCTGTGGTCTGGAACTGAACTTGAAATATCTCCAAGTTGTGCCTGTAGTGGTTGGCAATCCGGCATCCATACTGGACCATAAAGCAACTTTAGAAATGAAAGTCACACATAGAGGAACAACAAGGGAGAAGGAGCCTAGGGCTCCGGTAATTATAAAGCCTTCATTCCAGCCCTTGACTGCTTATCTCCAGTTTGTTTGCATGACATCAAAATTTACTTCTATCCTATTTAAACTGCTTGACTGGGTTTTTCTTTTACTTATGCCAAGCCTAATGCTAGTGCTCTTATATTTAATAAGAGCATACAAAATCAGTAAAAGAAACGTAAAGCTAGATAGAAACGGAGAACCATTGAATAGCCACAGAAATGAAATGTCTGAATGCTATCAAGTAAAATTAATCTGGAAAAGGTTCCTGGAGAAAGGAGGTTTTAAACAGTGTGCAGGTAATTTGGCAGAGCAAAAGGAGGTCTTTGGCAAGTGCAGATACTCAGAAATGAGAAGTATTTGTGGGGACATAATAAGAATAGTGTCTTCGTTTTCCATGCTGTTATGACAAAAACCACACAGTGGGTTGGCTTAAACAATGGGAATTTATTGGCTCGTGGCTCTGAAACCCTAGAGCCGTCCAGCATGTAGGGTAGACGCTTTCTCCCCCAGATCTGTGGCTTTCTCGGGCTGGCTGCCAGGGACCCTTGGGATTTCTTGGCTTGCTTCCTTGCCTCCATCGCATGGTAATGTCCTCTCCTTTCTCTTCCAAGTTCTTACTGACTTCCTGCTTCTCCCTGCACCTTCTCTCACTATGTCTGAACTACTCCTTATAAAGGACTCCAATAATTCTTAATCCAGTAATGGTTTAAGACCTAACCTCATTAGTTTGGGCCACACCTTAACTAAAAACAGCATCTTCAGGAGATCCTATTTACAACAGGTTCATACTCACAGGCATGAAAATTAAGATTAAGAACATGTCTAAATTGGGATTCGTACTTCAGGCTTCCATAAATAGGCAGTAAAGCATTCACCTCAAGGTCAGCATTTCCAAAAACCAACTCAACTACTGTCTTTCCTCCACCCTCATCCCAACCTGCCCTGTCCGTAAAGGCCCAAATTTGCCCCTATCACAACCAAAGGAGAAAAAAAGGCTGCCTCTTTCTTTTACTTTCAGTGTACTATCGTTATCCTATTGCATTGGTCCCCAAAATGTGGTCCCAGGACCAGCAGTTTCAGCATCACTAGAGGACTTGTTAAACTGCCAGCTTCTCGGACCCACCCCAAACCTACTTGATCAGAATCTGTGGAGGTGCCCTCTACCTAGCAAACTGTCTTAACAAGCCCTCCAGGTGATTATGATGCATTGTAAAGTTTGAGAACAGCTATCTTACTGGTTCATTTCCCATATCTGGACTTGGAATTATTGGGTAGAATTTGCACATTTTTAAAGTCTTTTATAAATGTTACCAGATTTCTCATTAAAAGATTGTGCCAATTTAGAATCCAGAGGCAGTATATGAGTATGTCAGTTTCCTATATCCTGACAAGACTAGAGTCTTATTCTGTATTCATTAATAGGACTGAATATTTGCTTCATTTTTAAATTTTTGGCCCATTTTCTTGTATAATATTTCCACTTGTTTATAGTTTGCATTTATGTGTCTGTCTTTAGCGAATCAAAGTGTTTTCCACTCACAAGTACATACATAATATAACTTTTTTCCCTTAGTTATCAGTTAGTTTTATTATTAGTTTTTACTTTAAACTCTTTTTTCAATCTTATATTTATTTTTGTATTTAGCTTGAAGTAGGGCTCTAATTTTTTTCCCAAATAGCTGGCTTATCCCAGAACCATTTATTAAACTGGGTTTACATCCTTACAGCAAGGATTTTAAATACCACATATATCATAATAATAAATTCTTAGATATCTCTGGGTCTGTTTCTTAGCTTTTTCTCTTCTTGCATTTTCATATCTGTAAGGCCCTTGAGACTGAGGGTGATGTCTGTTTGGTTCATTGCTATATCCCCAAGGACTGACTCGCTCCTGGATATGTGGGTGCTGGATATGCTTGTTGATATAGCCTGATTATTAAAATCACTTTTTTTAAATTACTGTAGCTTTTCAATAAATATATTCTATTTTATTAATTGTATATGCTTGTACTTGTATATGTTAGTTTTTATTTTTAAATTTTACTTGGTTGATATAAAACTCTTCAAATTGAGCCAAGAAACATTCTGCGAAGTTTTAAAAAAAAGCTCAAAATTTGATTAAAATATCATTAAATGTATGATTTATTAGGAAGAATTGTAACCTTTACAATGTTGAGTTTTACAGTCCAGAAATATATTACTTCTCCATTTTATTCAATTTATTCATTTACTTGTTGATTTATATAATTTAATCTTTATTCTCTTAATAGGTATAATGATTTTTCAAGTAATTCTCATGGAATTTTGAGGTTTTAAATAATATTAACTATAAATAATTTTATCTCTTTTCTAGTATTCATTGCATTGGTCAGAGTTGCCGTTATTAAATAATGGTGAAAAGAATAAATGTAGCCTTGGTTTTCACAATGGAAAGTAGGACTCTTAAACTGGAAGGTCTGCATGACAAGATTCTCTACTTAGAGCTGTAAAATGAAAGTGATTCAGAGTAAAAGGAGGTGGAATAAGGGGAATAGCTTTGAGGATTTGTAGTAACACTTTGAATGGCACCTGTCTTTATTATTCAAGCCTTCCTTTTAAGTCAGATCTGTACACAGGTTATTACGAGGCCTTGACTAAACTCTAAAATCAGAAGTAAGTGTGTAAATGGTGGGCATTACCTTTTTCAGGCATGAAATCACAAACAGTTCTCTGCATAACCAAACTAAAGTTAGGGAGTTTAAAATTTTTGTTTTGGTGTGGATTTCTCCCTTAAAGGAATTAGTGCCTTATTGAGTATCTTGTCTTTGAATTCAAAGTGTGAGGTATCTGTAGATTTGATAAATGACTGATCCTTTTGGTAAGAAGGAGGGGAGGGCACATAGGTTGGGACTAAGAATAGAACAGAGCACACAGAGTGGCTTCATGTACTAAATATTTCCACCATTGGGCTTTAATGGAGTTGGTTTTAGTAATTCAACCTGATTGTAAATCAAGCCATTTACAAAGACTCTATCACATGACTCAGGGAAGCTATGTTTATTAGAATACAGAATTTAGAGTGATAATAGTCCCAACTGTATCACTAAGTATTTTTATTTCTAGTTGCTTTGCAGATTTGCCCATTTATTTACGGGTCATTTTTATATTCAGTGATTCAGTTGTGAATAGTAGTAACTCTATGGGAAAAGAAAATTGTGAACAACCCTCCAAATAAAGTAGAGAAAAATGTACTTGGTTTATGTGCTCTTGCAAATCTATTTTTAATATGATTGTTCTACCACACATGAGCATTCTGTGTAAATTTCCTAAATCAGATATTTTAGCCAGGCAAATTTTTATTGGTCATTGTATAATATACTTTTTCCTTGCACAGTTATCTCTTATCATATTCTTAGGGTTGCTCTCCTGGTTTCATTTTGTTGGTTTCTTTCTTGCCCTGCTTGCCTGGTTTTGTGGTTACTTACTTATATATTGTTAATTATGAATGTGAAAATCAGTAAATAGTTATTCCTGTGATTCAGAAGGAAGTATATACTGAGCACAAAATTTTAACCAGTTATGTGTCATCTAGGAAGTAGTGTATATTCTCTAATAAGATAAATGGATACAGACAGGATGTGTCATTTGCTGAATTGTCAAATGTCTGAAACTACCACGCCGGATTTTCTTTCTGATCATAATTCTTCTGTGGTAAACTAACAACAAAAATGAGCCAAGACTCCCTTTCTCTAACTCATATCTGGTGTAAAGATGTGAAGAATTTGGAGGAAAGGCTGTTCCTATGTAACATGATTATGTACACTACCAGCAGCCAAAGAAAGGGTAAGGAGAAATTAAAGTTATTGAGAGAAGTCAAAAGTCAGCAAAGATCAAGAAGCCAAAGGTGAAGAGGTCAGATAATTAGATAATAAAATACAAACAACTGAATGGCAAGAACTATATACTATCTGTGTACATTGGGGACTGTGGGATAGATACTCAGTGTGTGCAGTTCCCCAAAATGGAAAAAAAAAAATCTTCATCATTCCCAGGACATTTGAATAAAATGAGAATCACCTGAACCAAACAAAATGAACCCTGGGGTGACCACTGCCCAGTCACTCACACCAGCGCCCTCTCCAAGGCCTCCTTCTCCCTCTCCCCTGACGTCCTCTGAGTTACCAGTTGTGGTTGACTACATTTGAATCATCTTATAAATCCCTCCTCCTTTCCATTTCCAATAATCTCTGCTTCAAGACCTCATTGTCTTGGCTTCATAAATAATCTCTTCTCTTCTCGTTAGAAGTTGAGATTCCACAGAACAAGTCCAAAATCAAGGGCTCAGCCTTTTAATTTGGTAGTTCCCAATGCTTGCAAGAATGTTAAGAATTCCCCAGGTGGGGAAGTTTACTATTTCCACATTTTTCCCCATTCTCTCAAGGCGGCTTTGCAACTACTTTTTATTCTCTGCCCAATTACTCTGGAATGCCTTGCAGCTTCACAGTAACCTGTACAAACCAACTAGATTTCACTCCCTAGTCAAAGTTCCATATAATTATGGTTTTTTAACAGGTGACTATACAAGTTAAATTATATAATGTGCAACAGAAACTATAAATTTTGCACCTAATAAACATCTCTTCCTTTGGTATAGCACAGAACTTGCAGTTTTAAAACATAGTAGATATCATCCTTTACCTTTTAGTCTGATTTACCTTAGTCCTAACCAAGTCTATTTTGTTTGTATCTCTAATTAAGAATGGTCTCTTTTTCAGCTTCTTTAACAGTTCTGTATGGGGAAATGCTGGCATTCATGGCTGTTGAGCTATGGCTCTGAGTCTCAGGTGTCACACAGATACCTAAAGGTCCAGGGACCGACCAGGTTATACACAATTGCTCAGCATCTCAGAATTTAGAAATAGCCATTACAATTCATGAATAGATGTGACTGTTGTAGGAGGTCACAATCTAGGAACCTTTATGATATGCCTTCCCCTGATAACCTGTGTTGTCAGATTCAGTTCTCAAAGTTTGTACATTATAATTAGTCCATATTACTGAGGTTTTATAATGTTTATCTTTTCATTTATGGCTTACTTCAGTCTACATACTGTCCTCAAGGTCTCTTCTCCTAGTTGTGTACCTCACAACTTCATTCCTTCTTGCTGCCACTCAGTATTCTATTGTATGTATATGCCACAGTTCACCATTCCGTTTATCAGTCGATGTAACCTTAGGCCACCTCCATCCTCTGAAAATCATGAATACTGCTGTCCAAAACACCAGTGTGCAAATGTGCATTCATGTCCCTGCTCTCAGTTCTTCCTGGTGTATAGCCAGGGTTGTGGGACCATATGGCATCTCCATACTTAGCTTCCTGTGGAACCACCATACCATCCTCCAGATGTGCTGTGCCATTCTACTTTCCCCACCAACAGTGAATAAGTACATCCCTCTGTCCACATTTTCTTGAGCACTTGTGTCCCTCTGTTTATTTTTTAAACAGTTTTATTCATATACTATACAATCCATCCAAAGTTAACAATCAGATTCCCACTATAATCACATAGTTATGCATTTACCACCATAATCTATGTGTGGACATTTCCATTTCTTCCTCAAAGAAAGGAAGAGGGAAAAAAAATGAAGAATAAAAACAAAAAAAAAGAAGGTGAAATAAAATACAGTGAAAAGGTCAGACAATCACACCACCACCAAGAGTCCCAAACCACTCTCTTATATCCCCCTCTTATAGACATTTAGCTTTGGTATATTTCTTTTATTACAATAAATGGAAGCATCTTAAAATGTTACCATTAACTACAGACTCTAGTTTGCATTGATTGTATTTTTCCCCTATACCATCCAATTTTAAACACCTTGCAATGTTGACATTCATTTGTTCTCCCTTATATAAAAACATTCTTATGTGCCTTTAATCACTATCGTTGACCACTCATGGTTTCGCTAAGTTACACAATCCCAGATTTTATCTTCTGTCTTTCCTTCTGGTATCATACATTCTCCTAGCCTTCCTCTTTCAACTGTATTGACACTCATCTTTTTTCAGAGTACTTTACATACTGTGTTACCATCGCACGGTATCTTGCTGTCTACTTTTGGATCTATACATTCAGTCCTGTTGAACATTCTGTACTCCTTCAGCATCAAATGGCTGATCTCTGCCCTCTTTCTCTCTCCTGATAACCTGTGTTCTCAACTTGAACGACCATAAAGTATTTGTCCTTTTGTTTCTGGCTAATTTCACTCAATATAATGTCTACTGTCTACCATTTTGTCTTTTGGATTTTATATGTCATATCTTGTTTAATTTTTATTTTTACCCTGATTGTCCTCATTTCCTCACTCTTCTCCAAACTTCTCTGTCCTGTCTTTTCCTGTCTGCCTATTGTGCACCCTTCAGTATTTCTTGTAGAGCAGGTATCTTGTTCACAAACTCTCTCAGTATCTGTTTGTCTGAAAATATTTTAAATTCTCCCTCATTTTTTTTTCATGGTTTAGAGAATTATTAGAGGAAGAAAGCAGGTGGGAGCCATCAGAAAAGAAAGAAGAAAAAAATGGCTCCGGCCTTCTTTCTGAGAGCAGCATTTTTTAAAGGAAAAACCTACGTTGGGTACTGGGGGGGAAGGGTCCTGCTGAGTGTGTTCTGGGCTTCG
>PVKY010003662.1:0-21085 GCA_004027775.1 Bradypus variegatus
GGTGTCTTGGAAAATGCAAATATCATAACAAGACTCAGTGGATACCCCCATCTTGGTTAATGTCCTTTCTGTTTGGAGCCAGAGAAGAAACTGTGTTGGGGGGAGGGGGCGGGACACAGAAAGCTCTAGGTCTCAGCCTACAGGGGAAGGAGGCCCTGAGCAGGTCCTGGTTAGGCCAAGGTGGAGGATGGGCTTGTGTGTGTGCATGTGGAGGGGTGTGTGCGTGCATAAGTGTGTGCATGTGAGTGGGTGTGTGTGCATGAATGTGTGCGTGTGTGTGCATATGTGCATGTGAGTGTGCATGCATGAGCATGTGCCTCTTGGTGTGGGTGTTTGCATATGTGTGTGAGCATTTGTGCATGTGGATGTGTGTGCAAGCATGCACATGCGACTGTGCGTGGGTGTGTGCCTGAGTGTGTGCATGTGTGAGCGTGTGCATGGATGGTACATGCTTGGGTGTGCATGCACATGTGTGCCTGAGCATGCGAGTGTGTGTGGATGGGTGTGCCTGAGTGTGAGAGTGTGTGGGAAGGGACAGGGTTAACAGAGGCAGAGGACCCAGCACCCTGAATGGAGGGTGGGGAGAGATGGCTAAGGAGAAGGTGGGGCGCTGACAAGAAACGAGCGTGCCCTGTGCTCTCCACGTCTGCTGTGCAAGTGCCTGGTGACCTTCGCCTGCTAGCACAGCCTTTGCTGGTGCTTGCAGGCGCTAACGCTGGTTTTCAGGGTATCCAAATTATCCCGGTGGATTAGCGTGTAAAGGGGAGAAGGTGACTCTCTGTCTGGTTGTTGCAGAAAGACAGGGATGGCTGACTTAGACTGTAAGTAACCTGCCATTAAGTTGATAGTGATGGCAAAGTTGATCTCTCCTAAGAATTATTTCTTTCCACAAACATTGGCTAAATGTTTTTTTGTGCCAACCCTTGTTCTGCAAAAGTAAAATCTATGGCTCTTTTCAGATAGGGTTTACGGTGCAGTATTGAAAATGGGAAAATAAACAGACAACTCAGAGACAGTGTGGTTGGGATGTGTGTGATTTTGCACGTGTGTATGTGTGTGCACGTGTATGTGTGTGCACATGTGCATGTGTGTATGTCTGTGTTCATGTTTGTATGTATATGTGTGTGCATGTGTGGACGTGTGTGCCCTTGTGCGTTTGTGTGTGCATGTGCATGTGTATAGGCATGTATGCATGTGTGTGACTGTGCACGTGTACCTGCGTGCATGTTTCTGTGTATGCAGATGTGCATGCATGTGTGTGCAGGAGGTGTGTGCATGTGCACAGGTTTGTGTGTGGATGTATGTGCACATGTGCATGTTTGCATGTTTGTGCATAGATGTGAGTACGTGTGTGTGCAAGTGTGCATATGTGCATGTTTGTGCATGTGAATTGCACGTGTGTGTGCATGTGGATGTGTAGGCATGTGTGCATGTGCTCACATGCATGTGCATTTATGTGGAAGTCTGCTGTAGCATCAGAAGCCAGTGGGCTTGTGGGGAGCAATTGCCCAGCCTTGGCCTTGCACTGGGGTGGCCTCCGCTCTTGTGCCCATTGTTGACCCTGGTGAACTTTCCACTTAGGCTGGGAGGTCTGGGAGGCCGAGAAGGCACCTAGAGGAGACATCTTGTGCCTCTGTCTTCTTTGCAGGGTGCTGAGAGTTGGGAGTCAGGGCAGGTGCAGGGGCCTTCCTAGCCTTGGGGCGGGCTGCCTGAGGGAGGGGAATGGTGAGGAGCCTTCTGGGATGGAGATGGCAGAGGGGAGGCAGCAGGAGGCCATGGGGGGGCCGGGCTTATGGGGCAGGGCCACTGGCCCTGTTTATAGGCTGGGGGCAGCCAGGAGGAGAGCTGTTCAGGCTGGAAATAGAGCCCTGCCAGGGATCCCTGCTGCAGATCCCTCCTAGAGACCCCTGCTAGAGACCCCTCCTAGAGACCCCTCCTAGAGAGCCCTGCTAGAGACCCCTCCTAGAGACCCCTCCTAGAGAGCCCTGCTAGAGACCCCTCCTAGAGACCCCTGCTAGAGACCCCTCCTAGAGACCCCTCCTAGAGACCCCTGCTAGAGACCCCTCCTAGAGACCCCTCCTAGAGACCCCTCCTAGAGACCCCTCCTAGAGAGCCCTGCTAGAGACCCCTGCTAGAGAGCCCTGCTAGAGACCCCTGCTAGAGACCCCTGCTAGAGACCCCTCCTAGAGACCCCTGCTAGAGAGCCCTTTGGGGATCTGATGGCCCTGCTGGGGTTGCCCCCTGGGAAGATGGCTGCAGCGCTCCCAAAAAGCAACTTGACTTTAAGGCGGTTTCATTTTATCACATGTACAGAAACTGCTGTGACAGCTAATGACAATTTAATTAAGGCTTAGATGATATCATATTTTATGTAACTTGAGTAGTCAAATCCATAAAATCCCTCAAATAAAAATTGCTTGTTGGAAAGGGCATCTCATCTTAAGACTTGGCGGCAGGGAGAATGAGTAAGTTCCATTTAGTTTATCTGCTGGGTCTGGGCTGTGAAGCGGTGGTAACATGATGAAGAAATAATAGCTGCTTTAGAGAAAAGGGGTATTTGAGATAATGTGCTTCATTGCAGACCATTTTAGCAAGCATTACACCCTCAAAGAAAAAAGCCTTGATGACTTTTTTTGTGCTTTTACTGAGAGGGAGACCAAAAATTAAAATAAGAACCAGGAAAAGCGAGATTGTTTTCCTCACTTTCATTAATTTTTTGTGGATGGTTTGAAGATGAAATTTTCACAGTGCTTAAAACAGTGCCTGATGCCTAACAGGTGCTAAACAAATATTTATTAAATATGAATTTTTAACTTTCATTTATGTTTAAGGGATCATGAAAGTGAGGGTCAATATATTTTAAAAAAACTTTGGACGACTGTTCCCACTGATAAACTGTGAACTCGAATAAAAGATGTATTATTTCCTTTCTCCTAGGGTTGCCTTCTAGGTGAGGCAGACGCTTGATCGGCGGTTGATTTCGAGAGTTGGTAAGGGCTGAAAGGACTCCTTGTCATCATCTGTGTCACGCGGCCATCACCGCATTCCTGAGCGGCTTCGCGTTTAAAAAAATAACCACTAAAATATCAAGCTGGTGTATTATGTAAGTTTGAAACTAAAAACAAAAACAAAAGTTAAAAACAATAAATCCTTCTTATCTGTGGACCTTCCTTCAGGATAGATTTGTTTCTCTCAGGAGTTGGGGCATTGCTCCGTGTCCTCTGTGTGTGTGTGTGTGTGTGTGTGTGTGTGTGTGTGTGTGTGTGTGTTTACATGGCACAGAGAGAGGACAGAGAGGCAAGGGAGTCGGAGAATGTATGAGTTAGGAAGAAATTAAACGGTGACCAATGGCCTGGCTTAGGTCGAGTTCAAATAGTTTAATAACATTAATGGATATACCATAAATACATACTTAGTTTGTGTTTTGGTAAATTACCTGCCCCATTTTAACTTTGTAATGCATTCCAAAAACCAAAACAACCAAAGGCGAAGTTAATGGATTTTGTTTTATGACCCGGCAGAAATAGCTAACGTCACGTGAACGCTCCTTCAGCTTCTGACCGCACTTGTTAGATCGTTTGTCGTTCATCTGTGTAAATGGCTCTGCCACGTGCTTTCCTGGAAATCGTAAGCACGGGCACCTCCTTTTGATTTTGGTTTTTGTTTAGTTCATTTCTTAATCACTTTAAGACTCTTCATATTTAACCTGACAAGATATTAGAAAAAAGTCACTGGTATATAACTATTTAGTCTTCACTTGCATTTTCATGAAAGAAAAAGAAGAAAATAGTTTTTTCTATGAATTTATGTAGCTTGCTCTTGTGGAAATTTCCAAGCTCTAAATAATACTCACTTGTATTTCTCAAATAGATTATGTAACACTTTACTTACAAAAGAATTTTAAAATTACAAGTTTATGTTAAAATTCAGTATAGTTTTTATTACTCACTAGTCATTCCTCCTCAAAGTTGTCAAAGTCAATTGGTAAAAATATAGAAAATCACCAATTTTTTAAGAGTACATGTGTGAAGACTTGACATATAAATATACTTGTTAACAGTTGATTACTTTAGTAATGAAACAGCACGTGATTTTGATATCTTACATAAAATTTGTTAATGCTCTAGTAGTTTTCAGCATGTGATAGTAAATAAAACACTTGAAATTGGTAATAAAGGGTATTGAGTCCCAATAAAAAGACAGATGAGTTTGTTGTGGTCCCCTTGAATTCGTGGAGGTTTTGCAATCCATTGGAACGGTGTGATCTCTTGCAGGTAATTCCATAGCATGGGGAGCAGAGATTAAAGCCCGTGTGTGCTAGAAGACTTGCTCCCTAAAGCCCTGGGCCTCTTCTCACAGTTCCTGGACTTTTTTGGAGGTGTTGGGAGCTGATCAGGAGGACGTGGTGTCTTTTAATTGCTTTATTTGCAAGTCCTGTCTCTTGAGGGATTACACCCCTTGGAAAGGGTGGTGCTGACCCACCACCTGACCCTGGAGGGTGATAGGGGCCTTGTGCCCTTCAGCTGTGGGGGCAGAGCTGACCGCAGACCTGGCACTGGCTCTGCTCCCTGCTGGTCCCTTCTGTTCTGCCCCTGGTTGTCTCCTGCTTGCTGGCTGGCACTCCCATGGGGTACTGGTGAGCCCCATCACGCCAATTGCAGGGCCGCGGGCGGAAGCCCAGAGAAAGCCCCTGGCTCCAAGGAGGCTTGTCTGGGCTCTCAGCTGTTTTGCAGTAGCTAAAAGGTCAGGAGAAGACTGAGGTGGGCAGTGCAGACCACAACCTTTTGGTTCAGCCCACCCCACCCTGAACAGACAGAGCGACAGTGACGACAGTGTCTCCTCTAGCTGAGTGAGGACTCTTCTCAGCGTAGGGGACCAGCCCACCTCAAACTAGCTTAATCCAAAAGGGGGCTTTGGAGGGCCTTATGGAGCCCAGGGAGAGCCCTGTGGCCGGATCTTGGGATGGACATTCCAACTGAGCCTCTCTCAGCCCCCATTTCTGCACCTGCTACGTCTTAGCTCGGCCTCCCTCGGCCTGTCCAGTGCACGTGGTGGGCAACAGTGACCAGCACCTTCAGGCTTCCGTGCTCGGTCGCAGTTGTCCTGGTAAAGCGCTTCCTCAGCTGCCATGGGCCCGAGCTCTGTGGCCCGGAGGCTCAGCCCTGTTGGCTGCTTTGTGCAGCCCACGGCCTTCCACAGCAAGAGGCACCTCTGTCCCTTTCCTGGGCCCTGCGCGGCCTGTGTCAGCGGCCTGCCCACCCAAGACCTCACCACGGACTTAGGGTCCCCGCCCCCCTCAGGCTTCCTGCCTGTTCCTTCTTGTTGCTCAGCTCCCAGCTCAGGGGCCGTCTCCTCAGAAGGCCCTTCTGACCCACCGTGACCCTCTCCTGCCTCCGGGCAGGGCCTGGTGGGTCGCTCAGCAGGCCGCCCACCCACAGCAGGCTTGGGCCTCCGCAGGTATTTGCTCCGGGGTCGCCCACCTTCCTGCAGATGTGCGGGTGGGGTTAGGCTGGGACAGGGGCTGCCCCGCTCCAGAAGCGGGGGGGTAGGGGCAGGATGGAGGGACTGCTGCCCGTTCATATGGCACTTGGGGTCCCCAGAGCCTCCTACTTCTGGTAGCTTCTGACTCCCGTGCTCACCCTCGACTTTGCCAGTCGGGGCGGAGGCCCTGGGCGGGAGCGGCCGTGCCCCAGGTTGCACAGACAGGAGAACTGGAGGCGAACCTATGGCCTCAAATTCACATTTGGTCTTCTTTCTGCTTCGCCATGGACAATTCTGTTGCAAACTTTTTCTCTAATCTCCTGACGTTTGTAGATGTGTGTGTGTGTGTGTGTGTGTGTTCACAGTCAGTTAAGGACATCTAATTTTCTCAATTCCATTTATACCTAGGTGAACTTTATCTAATTTATATTTTATTAGTATTATAAACCAATAGCTTGTACCATTTTTTTTAAAACCTTATCCTCAGGAGCTTGGATATTTGTGTTCCAAAGAAAAATTTTGCCATAAAGTGGTTTAATTATGTCATCCATTGAGACTATTATCCATCAAGGAATCCGACTGTCTTTGCATTAGTGTTCACCATAAACCAATTGTTAAGAAAACTATTTTTGTGTATATGTTTTACATGGTAAGTTTGATAGTTTCCTTGCACTGTCCCTCCTTATCTAGGATGGATGGAGAAAGCAGCTGGCTGTGGAAGGCCTGGAAGCTTTGTTACTCTGGAGATACATGACCTGTTAGCTTCATCATTCACGCTTGATAGACTTTGCATCTGAGCTGGTGACACTTTAGTTATGTTGTTGTTCTGCTTTGGAATGTGAGTGTGAGGACGTTCACGGCGGTCGCCTGTTCCGACAGCCCCACTGGGTTACACTTATTTGGAACTCCTCATGGTCATTCTGCAGTTGGGATCTGATGCCACGTGAGTGTGATATAACGGCCTGATGGTTGTTAGAACAGTGGTGGCAAAGGCACGTGGGGCTGCGGAGATCACTCGTGGTGGCTGCTGGAGCTGCAGCTCTCTGTCGGGGGATCCAGCTTGCTCTCTGCCGCCTTCAGCTCGGAGAGAATGTGGGGAGCCTGGGCTTGGCTCCCGGGCCTCGGAAAGCCTACCGGGTCGAGCCTCAGTCCCAGGCATTACTCCCGCTACATCTGTGGTCTGGGAGGGTTGCCTCAGCTCACGTTTCACGGTTTTCCATCTGAAAATAGGAAGGAATATGCTCACTGTGCAAAATTTTTCTGAGGGTTAAAATAAAAACTGTAAAACTGTTAGGATGGGGCATAGAAGGTGTTCCCCTGCAGTGGCTATTATTTGTTTATTAAATGGCTATTACAGAAATTTAACAGTCATCTAATCTGCTGTGGGAATGTCGGTGCCCTGAGATTTTGGATATCTGTTTATTTTCCTGCCACAAGTTAAGATTAAGTGTGTATTATCATTTTAGGATGATAACATTTGAGCCAGTATTCATCTGCTTTCATTTAACTAAAAATGACCATTTAGATCTTCAAAAAACCTAACATTGCATAGTTTGAAGAGGTTGGGCCGTAGAGTTTGTTTTTTTTTTTTTAATGACATTTTGGTTTAGAGAAATTGGAAACAAAAACTAAATGTTACCTCTATTTCTTATGTTTCCAGAAGCCTAAAGGGTTTGCTCACAGCTCTGCTTTTTTTCATTTTCTCGTGCATTAATTACCTGCAGACTCTTCCTTTGCAACCATCTATCTTGGAAATATCAGAGGTTAAAAATACATTTTTAAACTGATGGCTAATATCTGCATGTAATTGTGAAATACTGGAATTTTTTGCACAGGAGGAATCTTTTATGATTAAACCTAGAAGAAGAGCTTTGCTCATTTGACTGCAAAGAAAGGAGGATGTTAACACCTGGAGGCTCAAAAGTTTAAGGTCTAGGTAAATATGCAGATTTCCCCTAAAATTACAATTTTAAGTGCTGGGGGCTATAGGGCCTATCTGGTCCAATGCTTTCATTTTACAGACACAACCCAGGACGTTTGTAGGATTTCCTGAAGTAACAAAACTAGTTAGTAGCAGTAGGTTCAGACCTAGGCTTCTCCTTCTTTTCATGGTGATCTAAGTTAGCATTATACAGCTTAATAATTTAGCAAGTCTAAGTTCCGTGACAGAATCTCTTGGATAGTTTTAATAATAAAAATTTAAATAGAAACATAATTTATTAACAAATTGTAATTTGTTATGCTTTGAGCAACAATGTATATGTTTTCTATCTTGCTGTTTCACAAAGGAGCTTTTAATTTACATGGCAACTTAAAAATTGTTAAGAATAAGTTACTAGGAGAGGAGAGTAAGAGCTGGCCTGTTCTCATGTACATATACTATTAACGTGGTTGAAGAGAATTTGGTAAGGAGCTTATATAACTGGACATACTTTCATTTTGTTTTGGTGAGGACTTCAGTATTGCTGATTAGGTATATACCATTCATGTCATCCTTGTTTCAGAGAACTGATTATGGCAGAAAGACTGAAGTTAGAAAGCAGTTACACTAATAACAACATAATCATGGCACCAATTTAATACTAGAAGCCTGCCTGGAATCTTCATGAAGCAAATCTCCTTGACTGGCCAAACCTCACTGATCTGTCCTTTACCTTTCACCATTTAAAAATAAAATGCATGCTTAAACATAAAAAGATCAGCTTTCAAATCCTTTTTTTGTATCTGACTTACATCTTTTTAAAGGTAATTTAATTACTCCTCAATGTTTACGTTCACAAATACTCTCCTTCCTTAGATGTCCTTGTCTTTGCTTGACCATGATCGCACATTAAAAGGTATGTATTATGATAAAAAAATAATCCCAGGTTCATTGATTTCAGTAACATGCCTTTCTGTCATGTTAATCAGTGTCTTGATTTTCGACCATTTCTCACTAAATTAAAGTGTTTTAATCTGAATATTTTGTGGTTTTCCTTATGTCCTTCAAATTATAAAAGCAATTCCTATTCATTATAGATATTTTAGAAAATACAAAACATTATGCAAAAGAGAAAATCTTGTCCATAATCCAGTCAACCAGAAATGACCATTGTTAGAATTTGATGTGATTCTGTGTTTTTGTTTCTTTTATAGGTTTTGTAAATCCAATCTATCTATCATGTCTGTATCTATCTATCTATCTATCTATCTATCTATCTATCTATCTGTCTATCTATCTATCTATCTATCTATCTATCTATCATCTATCTATCTATGTCTGTATCTTTCCATCATCTATACATCTGTCTATCATCTGTCTATCAACTGTCAATCATCTTTCTCCCACCTCTTTTGGCTCCACCACTTACTGGCTGTGACCTCACCCAGCTGGACTTCTGTGCCTTACTTTCCTCATTTGCAAAATGAGAATAATAGCAATGACATCATAGGGTGCTTCTGAGGATTAAATGGGTGAGTTCGTGTAAGGTGGCTAGCACAGTGCCTGACATGGTGAGATCTCAGTAAGGGTTAGTGAGCTTCGTTCTAAATGGCTTATTTATGTGTTATTTGCCTGCACTGCTGTGATGTGTGTGCATTAGAAAAGTTCAACAAAACAAATGAACAAGGCCCCACTGTGCACGGCCCATCACTTCCCTCATGGAGAGCACTAGGGAATAGAAGGTGAAAATTTGCAGGGAGAGTAAATGATAAAACTTGCAGATACCTTGAGGTTCCAGATTTGGGGTGGGACTCCACAGCCATTTTGACAACTTGGTACTCACCTTTGCCTTTGTCTTTTTCCTGTCTGGAGATATAATTTAAGATCATCTTGTGATGTTCTTGTTTGAGTCCTAAAATGACACAGGTGTATGGGAGTGATCCAAATGCTCAGCTTCCCAACCTCTCCTTCTCTTTTCATGAGAACATTCCTGGAAATTGCAGCCCCAGTGACCTCTCTCTCCTTTGAAATCCTCCGTTTTACCCACGGGATTCCTCCCCTTTGCCTGCCTTCCTGTCCCTGGTGTGTGTCACAGAATGAAGAACGTGCACTGACGTCAGCTCAAATGAACTTGAACTCAAAGCTGGAGGTCACGAGGGCAGCCCTCATCCCTTGGTTGGGCAGGTGCTCTTGGAGGTCCCTAAATGTGCTCCCAGTTGAGGAGAGGGCCGTGGGTCGAAGCTTATGGGTGGGCTGCTCCTCACTCGTAAGATAATGAATAGCCCAGGTCTTCCTCGCAGCTGAGCACACTTATTAGCACACCCCATAAACGGAGCCTTTTTTCTTTGCTGCATGAAGTCTTTTTATGGTCTTCTGATACCACATTTAGATGATCAGTGGAGTACATAATAAAAAAGCATCAGTGCAGAGCTTTGCTGTCATAGGGCACTGAGTATTTGTTAGCTGAGATGATTTCTCCCAATAGCTTGACTTTTAATAAATATTTTTATTCTGTATTATATATATTCCTTCTTCAATAAATCCTCATGTCCTGGATTTCCATGGGGTCAAGCATTATAATGTCCCATCAGTGTCCCTAGGAACTTCATTCCTGGGTACCACTGGGGATGTCTAGCAGGGCTAAGATATTTTCCAGTGAAGAAGAATATCCAGAAGAGAAAGACAAGAGGTAGAAAACAAAAGAAGCAGGAAACTTGGAAAATGAAAAAAAAATAATTATTGGAAGGTTAGGGCTGAAAGACAAGATGTTTGCATTTGTAGAAGCTGCGGTGCTGCAGTCAACTGCCTCATCTCATCTCTTCTAGAATCTTCTAAGAGATGACTGAAGAGCAAAAGCATGATTAGTGTGGGATACATCTGATGGTGAGCTGTGGAACTGCGTCAGCATCATTCCTTATTTTGTAAATTTGTTCTTGAACTAATCTTTTCTGCTCCAGTGGACTGAGACTTCCAGTCAGAATTACCAATGTATGAGATGGATTAAACTGTGTATTTTTTTGTGAGAGCTCCTCAAAGTCTGTGCGACTGGACATAATCGCCCCTGTTGACCTCACTAATGCGATCATGACCCACCCCTGGAGCCCCATGAATGAGGGAGGCTCTCACTCCCAAAGGGCTACAGGAGTGTGGGCTTTCCAGTGCTCAGCTGAGGTCATACAGAAGGTCATTAAGTATGTCCGGAATTCCATCTGGACGTTGGAACCAGGAAGATGGCCCAGTCTTATAACACTATTTTCAGAATCTCATTATGCCGGAAAGTATCTTGAATTTATTTCCTAGGTGGGCATGGTACATCCTTCTTAGGGAGATCTGTGGTGCCAGATTTGATTCTCCTGGTTCGTCTTCCAAAATCAACATTTGGGGCAAGTCATTTTATTTCCATGCTCCCCTTTTTTCTGCTCTGGTGTAAGAAGGTCATTGGGCCTGCTCAACAGGTCTTTCTCAACAGGTGTGCCATCTCATCAAGTGTGCCATCTCAACAGGTGTGCTACCGCAACAGGTGGGCCATCTCAACAGATGGGCCATCCCAACAGGTGTGCCTCTCAACAGGTGGGATATCTCATCAGTTGTGCCTGTCACACAAGGCTTCCACAGGTGTGAGGACAAAGTTTAATAAATTCATGGGATTTATATTTTGCCACAGCTGTGTAGAGGCAGTTATGGAGACTGCTTGTCGGATGGAATGCCAAACGGAGCTGTGAAGCATGCGGGCAGCTTATTGCAAGCAGGAGGGAACAGCGGCCTCGAGCCTGTGCCAGGGTGAGACCAGGTGTTTGCGGGAACCTGAGAGAACTCTTCCTCTCCCAAGAGTCAGTCATAGGGTGAGGCCCTGGCAGCAAACAGTTCTCCACAAAGAGTAACCCGGTGTGGGGGATGACCCCTTTAGTAGGGCTCCAGCTGTGGGGCTGGTTAAATTCCTTCAAGCAATTCTCTTATTTCCCAAACTCCCTGACCATGCAGAAGAATGACAAAGGCCTGCGGTGGATAGTGTGAGCCAATCCTCTCCCTAGCCAGGTACCTCCAGGGTTGTCATGGCAACCACCCTACAGAATAAATATAAACCTGGAGCTTATGCCAAAGGTGAAGGATTTTGATCTGCTGGTGGCAGGAGAGCTATTTTTTAAGGGATAAAGAGGAGAAAATGGTATTTTCCCTATAGACAATGAGAGACAAGATGGGAAATGAGGGCTTTGTAAAGTGATTAAATCTAAAGAGAAGTCAGAAAGAAAGTGAAGTCTTAACTGATGGATTATGAATCAGCTTTTCCTTGAGGCTTTTGGCTTTTCACGGAAGAGTATTAGTGATATGATCCTTTCTAGTCATCTCTATTTTTCACATATAATACCCCCTCTTCTTTGTAGGAATAAATCCTACTATGAACTCTTTATCCACAAATGAGTCACTGATATTTTTGGTTCTGTCAGTAGTAAGCCTGAATGGTGGACTTCCTTTATCTCACTGATTTTTCTCAGAAGGCCTGAAATCAGCTCCTCCGCAGGGAGCCAGTGTCGGGGAGAGCGTGTGGGGAGAGGAGGTGGTGGGAGGGGCCTCAGGTGCGAGACGCCCGGCAGGTAACTGCCTCGGCCTTGCTGGTGACAGGTCTCCCCACATAAGAAGTCACTGGTGACTGTGCTCCGCTTTATATAAAGTGGCAGGAGAATCGGGAAGCACTTCCAGGGGCAGGCTTCTTGAGTCTGAGCACGACGGTGGCCAGAGACCTGGCGTGGGAGGAGACAGCCATGATGACTGCCCGGAGAAACAGCATGTCCAAGAGAGGGCCAGCGCAGCCGATCGCTTCCCAACAACGGAAAGGGCCGCTCTGGGCCCGGGACCTGGGCGTTCAAGCACCCTGCACTCAACAAATGGAGAGGATGCACGGGGCTGTGGCTGCAGGATCAGGCTCTAAGCCCGAGGGACTCCAGTCCGGCTGTTCTCTAATCATGTGACCCTGGGAAGGTCAGTCACGCAGAGCATCAGTGACCTCACCTACAGCATGAAGCTACGCCAGGATCTGCGTTTAGGGCCATTCTATAGACATGATAATACATGTCAAGTGCTGAGCACGTTCTATGACATAATTCAGTATTTGCTGTTGGATAGCTATGGTTAGTTTGGGGCTGAAATAAATTGATTTGGGGCCTCTTAGAAGATGAGGAAGGAGTAGCAAAGGAGGAGGCTCTCCCAGGTTAGGGTGCATCAGAATCTCCGGAAGGAGATGAAACACAGAAGCCGGGCTCCACCCTCCGTTTCTGACCCAGTGGGCCTTGGGTGGGGCCTGAGAATCTGCACTTCTGGTCTGTTCCCAGGGGTGCCAAGGCCCCACTTTGGGAACCACTGAGCAGGTGCTTTCCACCAGGGAAAGAACCTCCTCAGTGATCCTTGCAGAGTGCTCTGCAGGCCCACCCAAAGACCAAAGCAGGAGCATCAGAATTTCTGGGACTCGCCCTCACTTGTTGGAAATGGTTTTCATATTATTTTTGTCCCACCTGAAAATCTACAATTTGAAATAATTTGGACGTGTCTACTCCCCAGCCAAATACAGAAAACACACACACTCGTACTTGGAGCAGAGAGCCAGACGAAGCCTCGCCATTTTCAGTCACAATACATCGCAAGCCCTCCCGAGAGGGGACCCTTGCCTTGTATCGGTGATGTGCCCACCAATCCCCAGCCGGGGTCTGTGCCCCAGTGGTTGCCCAGGGAGGCTGCTGATTGCCACGAATGTTCCTGCTCATAAAACCTCTTTATACGCTGAAAAAATTCCAGGTTGAGTGGGGGAGGGGCACGCCTGGTGCCCTGGATGGAAATGGCAAAATGAGATCAAAAGTACTCAGGACTTGTTGTTTTGTTCTAGCCTTGGATTTCTTAACGTCTTCAGTGCTGGCTAAGAGGAACTTTAAACGTGTCCGTGACGTTCCCCCCAGGCGTCCACTGTTCCTTCAGCGTGTCCAGCCTACTGTGTGCTGTATGTGTTACCCAGTTCCGTGGGCGGCTCTGTTACTGTGCAGTCTGCGGAATCTAGAGAAGCCTGCGCTTAGTAGGGAGGGGAAGTCCAGGGGACACCAGCTTGCAGTAGCGGTTTTCCCAGTGTCCTCCCATGGGGTCCTTGGCCTGCTGTGGGGTGTGGTGGACCTGTCAGAGGGTGCGGCCTCTGGAAGTAGTAAACGTTGCCTCATTCCTTGATTTTTTGGAGTAGTTTGATAGAGCTAAGGTGGTGGTTGTTCATTGCCACCACATCTCACCAGCTTTCGTCAGTGCACTTAGCAGCCTTGGAATGGAGTGGCAGTAATGGGGCTGTGTGCTGTTTAGTGGCACCACTTGCTTTGCTTGTCAGTTTTCTTGCTCTGTAAAGTTAAATTAAAAGCAGCCCTTCCCTTCCTTAGAAGAAAACTGCACCTGCCTTGTTGACAGATTTTGTAGACACATGCACACCCCCTGTGAATAAGGAAAACTGAGTATGTCTTTTCCCCCACAGTGATTTTTAAGTACATACCGCTTCTTCCTTTAGTAGTCTTTAGTACTGCTTTGAAATTTTCGGTGATGAGTCAGTTGAGTTGTCTATGGATGATAGGTCCAAAAACTTTTGAAACTCTACTCTCTTTATTGGGTGTTATAATTGAAAGGAAAAATACAAAGCAAATGTGCCAAAAAGATTAATATCTTATAGGTGCTGAGTCATGAAAGACCTGTCTTACTGGTTCTTAAAATGACCACCATTTCCACCCCAGACTGGGAGACTCTAAAGCAAATAATCTGGATCTGAATTGCTGTTAAATTCTTCATAAGAGCCACCAAAATATGCATTTTCAGTAAAATTTCCCATAAACTGCTCTTCAGAAAGATATGAATTTTAATGCATTTTTGAGTAGCTGAGAAGAAAGCAAATCATGGTTTACTCAAAAATTATTGAATGACAACCCCAGACCTGAGAGCTAAACAGAATGTAGACTCTGCCTTGCAGTGCAAAGCCCTTGGCTGTTGACCTGGAGAAACTTTCTCCTCAGGGACAGAAGACCTTCCAAGCCAATCAGTTTGAGTTACCAGATACTTATCAATTTGAGTTACCAGATATTTGCTGAGTGTTTACAATTTACCAAATATTTGGATTCGTAACTCCAGAAGAGTCAAAAGAACAGTAAGACCCAGTTCTTGCTTTGGAAGTATTCAAAAAGAAGCAATTTCAAAGTAAATAAAGGTGCTTGCACAGTGCTCTGCTTTGGACACAATTGGGGGCAGTTCCCCTTGCCAGGTCCCCAGCCAAGGGATGTTTCCCTCCAGTGTTGTCGTCGTCGGTGGGAACAGCAGGCCCCACAGCCCTGGCCCACCCCGGCACTGTCACTCAGCACGTCCTAGCTCACCTGACCGAATTAAAGAGTATCCAGTTCTCAGAACATTCAGTGTTTTCAGGGGTGGTCACACTTATAATTAATATTTGTTGACAGGGTCCTGCTTCCTGCCACCCACCCCTCGTAAGGGGTTTTAGGCTCTGACTTGTCCCTTAGCTGCCCTCTAAGACTCTGAGAAGTGGCTTTGATTTGGGGGGTCGCTTCAGCCAGCTGAGTGCTTCTGAGGGAAGCATCTGGAGTGTGTCCCACATCTCCTTTCAGCTCCTTTCCCTCATCCCTGTGGAAGCCACGTTAGTCAGACATTGGTGGAAATGAGCAGATGGTGACCATGGGGCAGTGCAGGAGGGCATTTTAGGAGGAAATAGCTTGACGTTAAATCTGGGTGTTACAAGGAAGCTTGAGGAGGCTTTGGAAACGTAACCTAGAGCCCCGTTACTGTGTGTGCTCCCTGAACTGGATGCATCGGCTTTGCAGGGGAGCTTCTTAGAAATGCAGAGTCCCAGATCCCTGGAACCAGAGTGTGCATTTTACAGGATCTGTGATTCATCTGCATATTAAGCCCAGGGAAGTATTGCCCTAGATGAAGATCGTTGAAAAAGGAGAAATGCACACGGAGTCTAGAAATGGAAGCTTTCAGTGGCACTGATAGAGCTACATTTCAGATTCCACATAAACCTTGTTGACTACAGAAAAGAAAATGTGCAAATGATGGATAATCAAGACATTGAAACACCTGTGCAGTACAACTGAGGACTTTGCACCCTCCAGCTAATGAAAATCCATGTTTGTATGATGGATATTCCTAATTTGTCTTGTTTTCAGAATAGAATGTATTCTAAGACCTGTCTGAAGTGAGAAAATCACCAAGGGTCAGTCATTATGCAAAACAAAAACATCTGATTGTTAAAAATATTTTTTAAATGTATTCAAGTCATAGTGGTATTTTCTTAATCATGGTCTCAGGCTGGCACAATTAAAATAATATCCTCACAAGGCTGAGAGTGAGAGTATGTTTTAATTTTACCAAAGCAAACTCATCAGAGTAATTTGAGTTGTGGGCCAGTTCAAGAAAGCCATTATTTATTTCTGCCAAGATGTGTTCTTTCAGTCACTAACTGATTGCTTTTCATTTTGAGAAAATAAAGTCTACGGGAAAAGAAAGGCAAGTCCATGGCTTTACCTGGCTAACAGAAATGGACATGGGCGAAGGGGACAGCCATTCATTAACTGAGCCCAGAAGCAGGTGTCGCAGTGCCTGAAGGAAGCAGCACGCTGGTGTTTGGCAAGAACTGCCAGAGTGTGCACATCACTTTCTCTAGCTGAAAATTGCTTGTGCAATTCGATTTTAGCATTCTGCTCTAATAGCTTTTCCCTCCTCCTCCTTGTCCTTCTCTTTCTCTTTCTTTTTAGTTATTGTCTTGGTGCAGAATCTCTAGAACACTGAGCTTGAGGCAAGTTTTTGTTATTGCTTTTCTGGAGGATGTGCAGTCCCAGGGAAGCAAGAGCAAGGGGAAGGGGGAAAGTGAGGCACGAGGGACAGAAAGCCAATGAGGGGTGCTGCTGAGCTGGCCCTGGTTTGCAGGAAAGCAAGGCTGGATGTGTGGCCCCACAGGCTGCCTCGTGGAGCGGATTTGTAACTGGATCCATTTATTTCCCGGCGTCTCCCATCCTTTGCCTCTCCTTGGTCCCCCTGCACCAACTGTGCCCTCGGAGCAGCCCTGTGGAAGCCAGTGTCCTGTGGGTGTGTCTGGGTCAGGCCCAGCCCCTGAGTGTGGGGGGGTGCAGTGGAGTCCTCCAGGAGCCTGGCCTGCGGGTCCATCTGGGGTAACAGGAGTGAAGACCCAGCCACGCAGGTGCTTCCCGCCATGGCGCTGGGCAGAAGCGCGGGCACCTGGCCGGGCACGGAGACTGCAGATCTGGGGCGTCGCTTCAGCCAGCTGAGTGCAGTCTCTGTGCAATCGACCCCCAGGAGAGCATCTTAATAGAAGAGACCTGTTTCCATTTCCGCAACAGTGAGACTCGCCTGAATTCGTGGAGGGGAAGGCTTGTTCGTTTTAATAAAGCCAAGTGGCCATCTACCTGGGGCGCCTTACCTCTGGGGAGCTTCGGACAATGGCTGAAGCCACCTTTTGGTTGTCACAGCTGAGGGGTGTGCTGGCACCCATAGGATAGGGTCCCAGGCTGCTGCGGAACATCCTATGATACAGAGCACGCCTTCCCCGGCAAAGCGTTGGCTTGCCCCAAATGGGAAACCCTAGGAGAGACGACCCACTCTCATTATTGTAGGGTTGACTCGATATTGCATGAAGCAGTTGGAGGAAGAACCTCAGTTCCCGCCCCTTGCCCACCAGCCTGGATGGACGGGGGCCCAGGGCAGGGAACAGGGGCTCCAGGAGCAGGGCAGGCTCAAGGGCAAATCTCGCCCATTTGAACATTTTTCTCAGCCACCCCGGTCCCCCGGAAGAGAGGTGGGACTTCGGTCCCTACTTCTGCTCCCCTGTTCTGCATTTTTATGACTTTTGTGATCAAGGACCAAGAATCGGCACTAGAATTATGTCTTGGTAATTCTAATAACTTGTGGAGTAAACAGCTCTCTGTGAGCCGAATCACCACTTATGACAGTTTTCCACTGGGGATAAAAAGGCAACGTATTTGTTATGTTACAAACATATGTACAAAGAAAGATTGTATTGGAATATTTACCCACGGTGCAGAGTGGACAGCTGGGGCATCCGTTAGTATCCAGTCTAGCATTTGTCTAAAATCTTTTTAATGTCCCAATTTGAAGACATCTTCCACAGTTTTTAAAATCTAATGAATAGATTAAACTATACTGGAGCTAAACTGCTATCTACGCAGGGTGCAGGGGTTTTGCTTTCCTTGGGGATGGGTCCAGCAAGCCCAGAGCTGCATCTGGTACATACGATCCATACTCGTTGAATATAATTTTGGATCTGTAGTGGTGGAAATGGCGAGCGTCATGCGAGGAATATACAAGCTCAGAGTAATCGCCTTTTTGTCTGAGTTAATTATAGAGTGGGCTCACTGGGCTCATTAAAACCTCACTCAAATCATCATCAATTGCTGACATTTGAAGTTCTTGAAATGGATGTTTTCTGCATTTTCCTCATTAGATATTTATATTCATGGAATCAAGCAGTTCTGGAGCTGAGTCTTGCATAATTTTGGGAAGTATATTCCTACTTTCTAATCCTCCGTTTCTTCTTTTGTGAAACCCACAGTATTAAATGAGTTGATAAATGTTGGCTGCTACCAGAGTGGGGTGCAGTTAAAGAACTCGCTCATCAGACTGCATAATTTGGGGGCGTTTACTCGTTTAACAGTGGCACAGTCTTGCTTTTGCATACTATTTAATTTTCACAGATGTTTCATATGCTTTTGTGGATTTTTTTATGTAGTAGAAATGCTTCTTTTTTCAATTCTTTTAAACTGGAATCCTACTTTTGACTTTTCAGCTTTTATCAGGATAAATTATACTTAAAGTGTGGTTTTCTTCAGTGAGAATTAGCAGTTGAAGCCTTTTGCATGCGTGTGTGCATACCGATAAGTACTCACATAATGCACACGCCTGCACATCATATGCACACGTGTGTACACAGACATGCATGTGTACATGCACAGACACACCCATGCACACACACAGATGTGCACACATGCACTCACAGGTGCACACACATGCAGACATGTGCAGGCGCACACAGCAGTGCGCACAGAGAAGCACAAATGCACGCATACACACAAACATACACAGATGTGTGCACACACATACACACTCAGGCAAAGGTGTGTACATGTACCCAGGTGCGCACACATGCACATATGTGTGCACACATGTACACATTCAGGTATAGTCATGCACATACAGGTGCACATGTATACAGATGTGTGCGCATACATGCATACGCATACACACATACACACACTTTCAGTACTTCGTAATCAAACGTGGTTCGCTGATCATCACTATGGAGAGTCTGATGACCTTGGTGACCTTGAGCCAGTGTTGAACAGTGTCAAGTTTGTCTCGAAGGTTCCCATGGAGTGTGAGAGTCATTTGTAGTTCACCAGAAGCTCAGGAAGAACTAGCACTGTGTTCCGAGTTCAGGCTCACGCTCCATCCTCTTGGGTCCTCACCCACCTTCCTTAACAGCTCATCGTGGGCATCTCACACCTCTTCTGCTTTCCTCGTATTGAAATGAGCTGTTCCAGGCAGCAACGAGAAGGGGAAATGAAACAACTCTTCCTAGCATTTTGACAGTTTAGAAGAATTTCTATCTTCCAGTACTTCTCATTTCCCTTTCATTCTCAATTACATCATTTATTTGCACCCTTCAATATATATAATGCCATAGTGATAGGGATAAAGAGAACATTAATTGCTGAAGTTATTTCCTTATTGCACATCTCCAGGGAAAATAGACATGCACAAATAACCAGCATTGTGCAAGCTGGGCTTCTGCTGTGGTTCACATTTTATGACAAATGACAAACAACAATAGCTGTATTTGTTATTTCTCATATGTCAGGCATTGGGCCATGAACTTTACAGAATTCTTTCACTTAACTCTCACAGCAAGCTGTAAATTACTCAATTTACAATCGAGAGACTAAAGCATACGAAAATTAGCTTACTGACCCCCCGGTCCCACACACAGCAAGTCACAGAACCAGGCTTCAATGTAGAATCCCATGAGAACAGGAAGTCATTTTATGTATTATTTCAGCTTTCTAAAATGTAATAAAAAATTATGCAGTTCTTATAGTTCAGTGATTGGAGAAAACTAAGATGGGCCAGAACTAAATTTCTCTCTGTCTTTCTTTTCTTCATATTTGTATTAACATTTAACTTGCTGACAGAACACCATCAACTCATGGATCAAATAATCCGTGTTCTTATTTAGAAATGTAGACAGGAATTACTCATTTACGGTTTTGTACGTTTCTTATTTACCGAGAACTGTTCATTTACTTTAAATATTCTTTTCAGCCCTTGAAAGTCATCAGAAATTGTGCAAATGTATACTGTTTTTTAATGTTTCCCAGAAAATTATCTCATCTAGCACCAAAGATCTGAAGAGTTTATTTTCAGACCATTATTTTTTTAACTTGAGGAGTTTTTATCCATGTAATGATCATGGATAGCGACTTTGAATGTGCATGTTGCACCCTGGCTCAGGCTTCAAACCGGAATCCAAGGAGGGCATTAGAGAGACTATATTTTAGATATATGCCTCTTCTCCACCCCAGCAGCGGCTGAGCCAGCGTAAGTTCTGAAGCATCACTGTGTAGGCAGAACAATCCCCAAGGAGTAGAAAGAAAGAATTACTGTTTATCTAATTTCCTGTGAGTCTTGATGAGAACCATGACCGATGGATTCATTATTGGAATATTTAAAATACCCTTTTTTCTCCCTCCAGAATCTGGAATTTGGGTGTTTTAAATACATTGTTGTGTTGGGAGGCAACAGTTGTTGGGGACATTTCATCATTGAACTCGCATGTTCTTTAACTTACTTAAACGTGTCTTTTAAATCACAGGTTTCTTTCCCACCACTCACTCTGGCTCAGGACGCCCTCGGCAAGGAAGCCAGTGGGCCGGCAATGGTGGCTGCCTGGACGGATAGCTGCAGAGGGGAGGAAAAGCAGGAGTGTGAATAGGCTTTGAGCTGCTGACTTCTGGGCTCAAGTGTGCAACCAGCAAGCCCCCTACGGGTTACTCCGGTGCTCCAAATTATCCTCCATCACCACCCACTCTTCTGGGGGGGTTTCATCTGCCGGGAACGTGCACCAAGTAGCTGGGCTGCCATCTCCCATTGACCAGTTCTCCTTCGGCAAAGTGAAATTTACCTGCTTGATGCATGATGCAGTGTCAGCACAGAGTAGATTCTCAACAAATACTTGTTGGGTAAATGAAGAATTAAATGCTTGAAATATTCTCATTTGTACTTTAAGATTGCAGTGACACTACACCATATTAGATATTCATTTGACTTAGCAGACATTACCTTGTAAAAATATAAACATCTTTGGTAAAGACGGGGCTCCCAGGTTAGTATAAATGTTTTCATTTAGATTTTCCCCTCCTTAGCACCTAATCGGAATTAGCTGCAATGAAAAAAAATGTGTGTTCAAATTGAGGGTACAAGATAAAGAGAGGGTTTGGGAAGAACGGAGGTAAGTCTCTTTGGGGATGGAGTGTGCTTTGGTTTGTAGGGGGAGCTGTTGGAGGGGAGGGCAAAGGGCATCCTATTCCCATGAGGAATCTTAGGGGGGAAGAGGGGAGGGGGAATGAATGT
>PVKY010003663.1:0-21117 GCA_004027775.1 Bradypus variegatus
TCTCATGCTGGCCTAATAAATTAATGCCATTCATCTTTCTGCAAATTACTTGCAAAATAGGCAGAGCTTATTTTTATTTGCATATTTATTCACTTCATAATTTAAGTACCAAAGCAGTATATGGTCCAGAAACCATTCTCATAGCACTTCAGCTACAAGTCAGATTTGATACTCACAAAATGAAAAATCAAAATGTAGATCTTATGTCATTACAGATGTCATGTAACAATCTGCAGAAAACTGCATCTGGATTCATATTTCTGTTAAAGGCATTTACAGCTCTTATCTGCCATGTGACTAATTTAGCAATGTTTATTGATATTTTGTTTCATGTACACATAAAACAAGTCTTCATAAAATCTTTGAATGCTTTGCTCCTCCCCTAAATGCACCGGAAATTAAAAGATGATTTTGAATGGATTGTCAAACAAGGGAGGGGGAGAAAGTGACCTTACTGAATAACTGCTGATTATGAATAGGACTGCATTCCCCATATGCTGCCTCCTCCTTGAAATATTGTCTTTCAAACAGCTTTGTCCATGCCTGTATTATGACTTATCCAAATCCACTGACAATCTGCTGCTTGGCTGTGATGTCTGGGAAAAGAATGGTACAATCATGACAAGTAGCACATTATGAATCTCAGCCACTAATTGCAGAACCCCTCACAATTAAGCATCCAAGCAAATTAGGCAGGGAATCATTAACAACGTGTAAGGTCAAGGATAACTCAATTAAAATGAAAATCATTTTCTCAAATTGAGTGTTTGTGTATTTGTGGTCACTAAATCTTCTTTTTGCTTTCCCCATTCATAAATACTGGGTAACAGTATGTTCTCTCTTTTCAGTCCATGGTTCTTCTGCTTCACAGCCAGCGGCAATACATCTTTGAATACGATATGTGGGACCGGCTGTCTGCCATCACCATGCCCAGCGTGGCCCGCCACACCATGCAGACCATCCGATCCATTGGCTACTACCGGAACATTTACAACCCCCCAGAAAGCAATGCCTCCATCATCACAGACTACAATGAGGAAGGGCTGCTTCTGCAAACGGCCTTCTTGGGTACAAGTCGGAGGGTCTTATTCAAATATAGAAGGCAGACCAGGCTCTCAGAAATTTTATATGATAGCACAAGAGTCAGTTTTACCTATGATGAAACAGCAGGAGTCCTAAAAACAGTAAACCTCCAGAGTGATGGTTTTATTTGCACCATCAGATACAGACAAATTGGCCCCCTGATTGACAGACAGATTTTCCGCTTTAGTGAAGATGGGATGGTAAACGCAAGATTTGACTACAGCTATGACAACAGCTTTCGAGTGACCAGCATGCAAGGCGTCATCAACGAAACCCCACTGCCCATTGATCTCTATCAGTTTGATGACATTTCTGGTAAAGTTGAGCAGTTCGGAAAATTTGGAGTTATATACTATGATATTAACCAGATCATTTCCACAGCTGTAATGACTTATACAAAGCACTTTGATGCTCATGGCCGCATCAAGGAAATTCAATATGAGATATTCAGGTCACTCATGTACTGGATTACAATTCAATATGATAACATGGGCCGGGTTACCAAGAGAGAGATTAAAATAGGGCCCTTTGCCAACACTACCAAATATGCTTATGAATATGATGTTGATGGACAGCTCCAAACAGTTTACCTAAATGAAAAGATCATGTGGCGTTACAACTACGATCTGAACGGAAACCTCCATTTACTGAACCCAAGTAACAGTGCACGTCTGACGCCTCTTCGCTACGACCTGCGAGACAGAATCACTCGACTGGGTGATGTTCAGTATCGGTTAGATGAAGATGGTTTCCTGCGTCAGAGAGGCACGGAGATCTTTGAATATAGCTCCAAGGGGCTTCTAACTCGAGTTTACAGCAAAGGCAGTGGCTGGACAGTGATCTACCATTATGATGGCCTGGGAAGGCGTGTATCTAGTAAAACCAGTCTAGGGCAGCACCTGCAGTTTTTTTATGCTGACCTGACTTATCCCACTAGGATTACTCATGTCTACAACCACTCAAGTTCAGAAATTACCTCCCTCTATTATGATCTCCAAGGACATCTTTTTGCCATGGAAATCAGCAGTGGGGATGAATTCTACATTGCATCAGATAACACAGGGACACCACTGGCTGTTTTCAGTAGCAGTGGGCTTATGCTAAAACAGATTCAGTACACCGCATATGGTGAAATCTATTTTGACTCAAATATTGACTTCCAACTGGTAATAGGATTTCACGGTGGCCTGTATGACCCACTCACCAAATTAATCCACTTTGGAGAAAGAGATTATGACATTTTGGCAGGGCGATGGACAACGCCTGACATAGAAATCTGGAAAAGAATTGGGAAGGACCCAGCTCCTTTTAACTTGTATATGTTTAGGAATAACAACCCTGCAAGCAAAATCCATGATGTGAAAGACTACATCACAGGTAAGCTTAATTTTTTTTTTCCTTTCCAAGTGCTAAATAACTGTAATTATTAGATGAATACATGGAATAACTGGAGTTGCTTTTTTAACTGTATATTTTATTTGTACAAAAAATAAATGCCTTATCTTTTAAATGTGTTTCTCTATGGGTACACAAAGGGAAACTGAGACATAGTTTGTTACTTCCTCTTCTGCCTGCCAATGCCCAACACCACAATTCAAAATGACATGGTGAATCCGGTTATTTTAGGAAGGAAAGTGACACAGGACAACAAAAAAGCATGATGAACTTGGATTCCCAAAATTGGGGTTTCAATCCCAACTCCCCTCCTACAAGCTGTGTGGCTTTATAGGCAAGTCAAGTAACTTTTTTGTCTCAGTTTCCTTTAACTACAAAATGGGGATAAAAATGCCTAGCTATGGTATAAAATACAATAGTACATGTAATTCTGCTTCATAAATAGTAGGTACCTTACACACGTGTAATCTTGTTTGTTATAGCAGGAGTAAAGTTATAATGGAGAGAAGCAATGTGAAACAATGCGGCAATAATGGAGCAATTCTCCCAACAGTTGCTTAGCCACTGCCTCCTCTTTCCGTTCTCACTTCCTCTGTCCTCTTTCACCACTCTCTTCATTGCCATTTAGTGCAGCTCTTGCACAATGACACAATTACAGGCACATTATTTTATCCACCAATATGGGCTAATTTTCAGGGTATAGATTTAAGACCTACCCAAGTTTAGTGCATGGTTCTCTCTTAGTTTTGCATAGGACTTAAAACATCTGATCCCACTTCTGCCACCACAGAACTTCCAGGATGTAAAACAGAGGCAAGGTCCTTCAAGCGGTACTCAAGTTCCCTTCAGCAAGCTAACTTCTTTAGTTATCCTCAACTCCAAAGATCCTGGTTCTCCCTGCTTCCACTTTCCATCCCTGAACTACCCTACTATAATTTTTGTTTCCTTAAAGGAAGGTCCTTCCCTGTTTTCTTTACTTCTTTGTTTTTGTTTTTCTTTGGTCTGGCTTTGGTTAGGAGTTTTTTGTTTGTTTGTTTGACTTGGTTTTGTTTTGGCTTGTGTTAGATGCTCCTCCATAGTTCAATATTTGAGGCATACTGCTCTCAAAAAGCTGCCCCTGTTCATTTCACAACTGCCTCCTCCTTTTCCAGACTGCCTAAAGCTTTTCATCTCTCTCTTGCATGTGAACCCATTGAAAGTCCCTTCTTTCATCATCCTGCTTCAACAAAACCCTTATGGTATTCTCATTCAGGGCTTTTCAAAACACATCTGCATTCAAGTCCCATTATTTTGGCAATACTTTTCAATACTTAGGACATTCTGATTTTCACTGTGACATGGATATTGTCCAGAGTAGGAAAACTCTTGTCTCCAAATACTCCAACATTTGAGAGGAAGTATTTCCCCCAAAACATAAGCTACCTTGTAATGTTATATACACTCTCACCAAAAAACAACAAAAAAGTTTGACTTTCCATCCTATCTGATGAACTTGGGATTTATCTGCCCCCAACCATCACTACCCGGTTTAAAAGAGGGAGAAAACCACTGGTTTTATAGCTATATGAAGCCTGGACAAGGAACCTGCCCGGCTGGCAATGAGGTGAGAGCCTGTACCCTAAAGAAGGAAATAGGAAACAAGAGGCTCTCCATCATTCTGACAAGCAGTTACCAGTGGTTATTTAAGAGGTGTTGACAGGGGCTGACTGCAAGGCTGGAAAGCCCACAGCTCCTGAATTTGTCCTCTCCTAGCAACGTGGACTGCAGGGAATGCTATAGCAGCATTTTCTGAGAAACATCAAAAGAGAGATGGAACAGCATAAAATATATTAGGTGAAGTGCAATTTCAAATTTTCCAGCAATGTGCTTAATATATAAAATAATCTACACCCAACTGTACTCATAAAGCCACAAGCCTGCTGAGTAGTTCTGTAACATTATAACCTCCAGAATAGAATAAAAGCCTTATTCTGAGCTTAGTGGCTTTTGGAGTCAAATGGCAATATTTTTAAAATACCATTTTAAAGGGTTCCAGTTTCTCTCCCGAAAAAGTTTGTCTCCACCTGTGCACAGTAAGCCTTTGAAGTCATAACCGATGGCAATCAGAACTTCTGTGCCCTTGGCCAGCTTTGCCAGCTTTCAGCATTCATCTTTGATTAAGAATCAACTGTTGATTTTAATACCCTCAATTTAGGGTTTTTATTAATAGAAAATGGCTTGTGGAAGTCCACATATCCTTGGGCAATTGCTTTTGAAAGCTAATAATGCAACTTATATTTAAGACGAGCTTTTACTAACTACAAAAACAAATCTCATTTGTTTTCTACAACTATGTCTTTTTCATGTTGCTGTACTTTATGCCCCTTTTTATCACTATTACTAACACAGAATGCAACTCTGCACGTGTGGCAGTTTAGCCAGTCTAAGCGAGTATCTATTACTCCGCATTTTCTATAGCATTCGCCATAGCTCTGCTATCGAGGTTATTGCCTTCATGTCCAAAAATAGAGGCTAGGTTTTGAATTATAGGATTAAGGCAAATGTTCTTTTTCAGGTTATTATTTGTGATTTGGAGGGTTTGTTTTCTAAAGGTAAGAATTTAAATTTATAAAAGCACAAAATAAACTAACACCATTCATTTTGAACATTCTTCTCCTAGATGTTAACAGCTGGCTGGTGACATTTGGCTTCCATCTGCACAATGCTATTCCTGGATTCCCTGTTCCCAAATTTGATTTAACAGAACCTTCTTATGAACTCGTGAAGAGTCAGCAGTGGGATGATATACCGGTAAGAAACAAAAAGCAAAAGTATGAGAAGGTGATAAATGGCTTACTTTTGTCTTATTTACCCACATTTAATCAAACTCTCCTTGTTTAAACTGTACCAAAAACAGTTTTTAATTTTCCAACTCTTTAAGGGAAGAAAAACAACATCCCCTCTGTATTTCTATTCAGTAAATGAAGGGCCTGTAAAACAGGCTTAAATCTGTTTTTAGTGATGCTAACAAAAGCACAGGAAAACATTATCAAAAGGAAATAGAACACAAAAGCTCATTTTTTTAGTGCTTCAGGGTTTCAACAGAAAACACCATGAAAGCACATTTATGGCACTTGGGATCTTAAGGCAAAGACAGAAAAAACAGGAGGTCAAGGAATACATTTTACAAAATAGAAGCCCACAAACAATGCCACAAAATTCAGCTTCTGTAAAATATAAGTGTTCATGGAGGAAAAAATTTAAATAAAAATACATTGTCCTCTGGTAAGACTTCACCTACAACTAGTTATTTATGGAATTTTCCTTAAAATAACTGTTTTGAGAAATAAAAGAATGGAAAAAGGCAAAGTCAAAGCTGCCATTTCATAAAATGGCACTTTTAATTCCCACCATTCAGATATCAGAAGGGATTGCAAAACAAAACACCAGAATTTCTAGCTTAAAGCAATCATAATTAGAGATCAAGAAACTGAGTTACCTCATAATGATAAGAAGAAAGTGCATGGTTTCTTGAAAAGATTAACTCCCCCCCTTGAGCAATTTCTTCTAATTTCAATGAATACAAAGAGAAAAGGCACACAACACAGCAGCTACAGTGCCGTACCTGTTTTCTGGTACATGTTTCATACTTAACACATAACAGCAATTCCTTTTTCAGTGGTCACTTTCACATTTAAAAAGCAAAATGCATGAAGTCTCAAAAATCTTGGAGCCATTTTAACATTCTTAATTGCTGTTGAATCCACCAAACGTGAGAACAAATATCGGAGACTTTCAGGGTTTCTGATGTTATTTTATTGGCCAAGTTTAACCTGCGCAGGGGCGAGCTCTCAGGGTGTCCGGGGACACGGTGCCCAAAGGGGCTGCAAACGAGAGTCGCGCCTGGCACTTACAGCTAAGTCTTTATAAAGGGGGGAGCAAGCAAGCGTTGCACAGAAGCAGACGTGGCAGTTAGCTATTTGCTTACAGAGGCCGCGCGCAGGAACAGGGTGGGGTCTGGCTCAACCTTATCCTGTACCCTGTGTTCTCTTCTAGTTCCTTTTGGCCTATGCAAAAGTTCCCTATTCCTGTCTATCGATGTCACATTCTTAGTTCTCAATTTCCTTGTCCCTAACAATTGCAAACCTGTCTACACTGATAAAGTACCTTGACGACATACTGATGTTTCCTAATGCAGTCGAACAAGCATCTCCTAATTGTGTATGAGTTTCCAATGTGTCTAAGAACATTAAAGTCTAACTGAACAAATGGACCTGCCAACTTTTTTCCTAGGGAGCCTTTTAAATATGGTTCAAGATCTCTGTCAAGAGCAGCACACCATGGGAACAGCTTAGGGAATCGCTGGCAAAAACACTGAGGCTGTCCCAAGTGCAGAAAAACAAATGTTTCTTTCACTGCTGCAAATAAAACAGATGTTTCCATTTGGGAGAGGACTGGCCAGACAAACATCTGGTACTGCAAGAAATGGCTGAGTTAAGATGCTCTCATTTTCAATATTTGCCTATGTAGATAGTCCACTGTCCCCAGTCCCCAAATCTGCAAAAATAATTGTTTTCCTAAAGTAATAAATGCTCATCTCCAGCTGTCCCCCTGTCCACACGTCCTTGTACATTTCAGTTCTGTAGTTATACTGCTGAAATTCAGCTTAAAAAACTGTGTTCACCAGGAAAGTGGACAGAGTTTACCTAAATTAAAGAGCAAGCATTTCAAAGCATACAAAATGGGACCCAGTCACCCGGCCCTGAGCATCCCCAGTCTCAGCCTTTCCAATCCCTGTCTATGGTGCTTTCTCCTCAGCCTCCCATGGAGAAAGCTGGGGTCCCCAAACGAGGTGAGTTTGGGAAAAGCGCATCTAGAACTTGTAAAAGAAAACCTAAAAACCTAAATATTTTGCCCAAATTAGAAACTAGAAAGCTTTTAAATGACCCATGATGGGGTTACCTTTTTTATGTTTCCAAAAATCCTTTGAATACACTTTAGGGAAGGGGATCTTGAGTGCATTCCTCCACTGGGGTTTTTTGTTTTTGTGTTCTCATCTCCAAAAAACCAGGTGAGGTTTTAATGAATGCCCTGGCCCACTCCACGGAGTCCTCTCCTTCTGTCCGGACTGGGCCAGGAAGCCCTCGTGCACGGCAGCTATATGCTACAGATGTCCTCTAACCCATCTCTCCATTCTGTTTCGCTTCTCAGCCCATTTTCGGAGTTCAACAGCAAGTCGCGAGGCAAGCCAGGGCCTTCCTGTCCCTGGGGAAGATGGCGGAGGTGCAGGTGAGCAGGCGCAAGGCGGGCGGCGAGCGGTCGTGGCTGTGGTTCGCCACGGTCAAGTCTCTGATCGGCAAGGGCGTCATGCTGGCCGTCAGCCAGGGCCGTGTGCAGACCAACGTGCTCAACATCGCCAACGAGGACTGCATCAAGGTGGCGGCCGTGCTCAACAATGCCTTCTACCTGGAGAACCTGCACTACACCGTCGAGGGCAAGGACACGCACTACTTCATCAAGACCAGCACGCCCGAGAGCGACCTGGGCACGCTGCGGCTGACGAGCGGGCGCAAGGCCCTGGAGAACGGCATCAACGTGACCGTGTCGCAGTCCACCACCGTGGTCAACGGCAGGACTCGCAGGTTCGCCGACGTGGAGATGCAGTTCGGCGCGCTGGCGGTGCACGTGCGCTACGGCATGACGCTGGACGAGGAGAAGGCGCGCATCCTGGAGCAGGCGCGGCAGCGCGCCCTGGCCCGGGCGTGGGCGCGCGAGCAGCAGCGCGTGCGCGACGGCGAGGAAGGCGCGCGCCTCTGGACGGAGGGCGAGAAGCGGCAGCTGCTGAGCGCCGGCAAGGTGCAGGGCTACGACGGGTACTACGTACTCTCGGTGGAGCAGTACCCCGAGCTGGCCGACAGCGCCAACAACGTCCAGTTCCTCAGGCAAAGCGAGATCGGGAAGAGGTAACGCCCTGGGCCGCCCCGCCCCAGGCAGCCTCTTCTGAGAAGACGACCAAACTGGTTTGCTGCGTTTCTCTTGAGCCTAAACCACACCTTTGCTCAGATTTTTCTGTAGCACAATCTGAATTGAACTCTCCGAGACAGAAGAGCCTTCCAGGAGAATGATACTGCTATTTAAAAACATAAAATCCACTGAAAAACAAAAATCAACTTTTTCTGAATGACCTTAAAGGTGATCGGCTTTAAAGAATATGTTTACATATGCATATCACTGCACTCAGTTGGACTGAAAGTATTTAAAGAAATAAAATAATAAAAGAGAGGGGGGAAAAAGGCCTAAACCTTTTTGCTTATAGGCCATCTGTTCCTTTGAGGCACTGTGTTTAACTAAGGTAAAAATTCGTACGGTGTTTCCAAATATTACCGAATTGTTGACCTTTGCTTACAAGAAGTAGTCTCTCTGCTTAGGATGTGTTCTATATCTCTGTTAAATTTAAAATGTGGGGCAAAATTACTGTTTATAGACAACCCAACTGCTTTACCTGTGCTGCTTTGTAAAAGGACATTGGCACAAAGGACTTCTGCCACGGCGGGGACCTAAGAAAGGATTTTCCAATGCCAACATCGTTTGCCTGGGGGGGGGGAATGGGCAAACCGAATCCTTGTCACTGATAAGCAAAGGAAACCCTGATTTTTTTGTAAATTATGTGAGACAAGTTGTTTATGGATTTTTATATGAATTACAATTTACTGTACATCAAATATTAGTCTCAGAGGAGTTAATTTATGTAAAGTGTTTAAAAAGTTTATACTTAAAAATAAAATGCTAAAAACATGTAAACTGTGTGATTTTTTAAGAAGGATTGCACCTTTTGTTATCTGTTATAGCTGTACAGTATAAATTATTATATTGTAGAGATATAACAACTTATTGCCTATAATGTCCATAAGTGTTAATATTTTTGTATTAGGTTGGAAAAAAAAATGTGCAACTTTCTATCACTAGGCGGATAGGACAGTGCAATCCTAAGTGGGTGGCTAATCAGAGAACTGCTCCTTTCTCTTCTCTTTTTCATCAAGCCAGTGTCCTCAACCATTATCTACCAAGAGGCACGGAGAAAACGAAGGCTGGTGGAATGTATTAAAGCGTGAAAACATGGGGAGGTGGGGTTCTCTGACCCTCTCAGCCCGATCAGTTAATGGGGAGTTAATATCATTAACCATACAGGGTTTTTACTCTTCCTGTTCCCTGGGAACTCCGTTATTCCTGGTGGAGGAGACCACATCAGATACCCAGAAAACCTACTGGGGAGAAGGAAAGGAACTAATGTAGTCTTGACCACAAATATATGTCTCCTTAAGACCTAGTGAAGCTAGCAGGAACCCAGGAGAGGCGAGGAGCTGGGTGGAGACGGCGGGGTCACTCTGCTAGTCCGGGGTTTGGACTTTCTGGTCACCCAGAGGAACAACAAAAGAAAAAAAGAGACAGAAGCTCCTATAGGCCCACATGACTAAACCACCTCGGGAGCTGGTTTGAATGGCAGCCTCCGAGGGGTGGCAGAGCCAACTGGAAGCGATCTGACAGCCGTGCCCTCCCGCGCGCGCCTGCGGAAGGGAGCACAGCCGCCATCTGCGCTTCTGTGCCAGCTCTGCCGCGCTTACAAATCTCTCGTGAGCACTAAATTCAGCCACAAAAATATTTTTAGAAAATATTCCTCAGTTCATTGAGCTATAGTACACACTGTTTTCCTCTATGTATAATGGTGATAAAATATAGCAAGTGAACATGTCGTAAATATAAAGGTTCAAGTGATGTATTGAAAATAATTTTTCTAACTGCTTTGTATGTACCACATACTCAGAATTGCACAGTAGGTGTGTTTATTAAACAGATTGGCTGGGAAAGTTTCAAAATAGCTACTGAATTTCCAGTATCAGTGCTATTACTGTCTTTGTGTATTTGGTAGAGCATACCGAAGTAATTACTCTTCTAATGAATGCTGATATTTTATTAGAATGAAAGCACAGATTAGCATTAATATTTTTTATCCTGAAAATCCTTTGCAAGTATTAGAAAGCCCAAATTTAGAAAACTATGATATTTCAAACCACATAAACATAAACTCTGTTTTACATTTTTTTTTTTAACTGTTAACTTAGGTAATTGCAGTTCTGTTCCGTGGAACTTCTGCAGGACTGTATTCAGCATGCTGTAAGTACTTTTGGGTGAAATAGGCTCTGAGTCTAAATTCTCAGAAATGATTCTGATGTATTGACTATGGAAAGCTCGTACCACATGACAGAAGTGAAAAATATTCTTATTCTCTTCTTGACATGAACTATCCTTTACAATGGCACCGAGAAATAACATATTTGGAGTATCTCCTGGTGCTTATTTTAGATGAAGTCAAATCAACCCAATTAGTGTCTTGTTAGTAGGTATAATGAGCCTATTTCTTTCTAAAAAGACTTGTGATCTGAACATGCTTTTACAAGAGATAGTGACCTTGGGAGATATGTAAACAAAAGATCTTTTCTAATGGGAGGGAGGGGGGAACTGTATAATGAAAAGAATTAGCTTACAAAAAAGAAATTGATAATCAAAGTATTTTAGGCAAAGCCAGTCGAAATGCTTTCATGATATTTTGAGATGTAAATTTTGTCTGATTTGTATTGTTCTTTTCATTTGCCTTCTTAACTTTATATGTGACCTGAATTTTCCATAACTTGATGACTATAGATTGCATCTAGGCATTCCAATAAAAGCCAACCCAATGTTTGTGTGTTCATATATTTTTTAAAACTTGTGCTGGCAAGTATTGCTTTTGTGTTTGGAGTGGAAGATGCAAATAGATGCAGTAGTTGGGGTATGGATTCATCTGCAGCCTAGTTGGTAATAGCTTTTTTTTTTAATTTTTTAACTTTTTATCCACTGGCCAGACTGCCAGCTCAGCAGCGTGCACTTCACAGGAGACTCTCCCATGACCTACTTTAGAAAAACAGTAAATAAACCCCCACAAAGCCAAGCACTATCACTATAAAGAAGAATTTTTAGAAAATAATACCACCCGTTACTACTCAAGAGCAGACCAGGTTCCTGGGATCCTGGCAATATGTGTACTTAATTAAAACACTTGATTCGAATAATCAGTTTGGGCCTGATAGGCTCCCAGCCTCCTGGAGATGTCTAAATCTACATATAGACCGACTGATTAGGGAGTGCTTTGTTCAGCAATTCTGGGCTGGCAGACCAGGGCTTTGATTTTAGTCTGAAAAGGCAGATTTCGTCACACTTTCTTTGTAGTGACAACCTCAGCTTGATAACGTGTTGATCCAACAAGAATCAGGTCACTTCACTTGGCCAACTGGTCTACTTTTTCTCCTCAAATTATAGTTTATCATGTTCATACTAGGAAGTCCAGAAAAACCCTTTTAACATTAATCAGGAGAAAACATGTGCATTACTACTTTCATTCTCTACACTGCTTTACTTAAAAGTAATGTCTGAACAAGTGCAAAGAAAAACATTGTAGGTAAAAAAAAATTGTATCTTAGAAAATAATTTTCTGGTTATGGGCTACACTGCCATCACAGCCTGTGAAACTGGCATTCATCTCTTTACTTAACAGTTGTGTGTGGTTTTAAGTGCTGGACCTGAACATAAGTACAACACCTGAATATAAACACCTCAGTTGAAACCAGTCCCCAGCAAGTTAAGAGATGAGAGAATTCGGCCTTTCATGAACACCCTAATCATGCCCACTGATCCCTCCGTTCACCATCCTGTCTCTTTCTCCTTTTGTTCTGACCCACTCCCAAATGAAGCTGTTTCTCTCACAGGTTGAACAACAAATCAGCTGAGGCGCTTTTGAAATGGAGGAATCCAAAAGAGGAAGCCAGGAGGGCACTGACATACGTCACATTCTGTCGGTGGCAAAGCCGCCTGGGCAGTGCTCAGCAGCACACTTGCTGTGATACAAAGGAGGACCAGGAGCTGCTGGCACCCACCGTGGGGTGGGCTGGGGTGCCGTTTGCGCTGCAGCACTTGGGAAGCCTTGAAGGGAAACAACAAAATCTTACCCTGTCCCCAGACACCCAAATTCTATCACACTTTCCTTCAAAGAAATGATGCTCTTCCAGCACCCCATTTCACAGAATGCATCAAACCAAATTCTAAAAGTTGGAGCCAGAAGGGACTTCAAGATACTGATGAGGAACCTTTAAGTCTGGGTGACTTGTCCAAGTTCACAGAAGTGGCTTATGTCCAGATGAGCAGACTCCACCACATCGTCAGTCCCTGGTGACACTACCCAGGGAGCTACTGAAGACACTCCTTACCATCCTTTCCTGAGGGGCATTTGGTCTTTTCAGAGCTGCCATGATTTAGTCATGATGTGCTTTCTTCATTGAGCCAAGATGCCCCTGACCCACTGACAGAGCAAGTGCCTTGAGCTCCCCGCTGCCTGCCAATATTTCTAGCTCCACACCCTGTCGTCATGGGTAGATGAATCTACCTTGCAATGTTAATGACTATCCATAATATCTGAATAGACTTCTAAAAGAAAGATCACTGATTTGCATATGTGTATATGTTGGGCTGTTGAAGTAGACTTTCCATAAGCTATTCATGCGGCTTGGTCATCCTACACAGCCCATGAAAAAATAAAAGCTAGTTTGAAGCAATTATTACCCATTTTAAACACAGGATTTAGCCAAAGTATCAGAGAGATACTGATAAGCCATTTGAATGTTCTACCTTCTAATTTAAGCCAGATAATGAATATCCTCTCTTGCTAGAGTTCTCATTTGCTATTCACCACCTCTGCAAGCAACGGTCTCTGGATGTCAGTTAATTACTAATAACTTTTAGGTAAATTGAGTAAACCTTTTCATTTATGAACTCACTTAAAATCCAGTCATGGAGGAATATAGGATTCCTGGAGTCCTGTGTGTAGAGAATTTACTATAAACTGATTCAAAGCCTAGAGTAACATCGTTATTCAGTTTTAGAGTTAATAGTTTCCACAAAGCAAATTTAATAAATCCTTCTGAGACCTAAGCTGAAGAAAATTAAAATTAGAAGCATAAATCGTGACTTTTAGGGCAACACTGTGGCTTGGTTAAAGCCTTCCTGCTTATAGGGTGAATTGTGAGTTGGGCTTTAGCAGGCCCTAGCCACGGGCATTTGGCTCACTCTAGGAAGGGAAATCTCATTCTTTTACATGTGTGCAGAGATTTCCTGCATTCCACCCACAATGACTCATTCTATTTGGCACAACTCACTGCAAGAACTGACAGGATTTACAAGTGGTCCACTGGGCCAAAATGAATTATTTCCAATTTTCACAAGTTAACTTTTATCAGGGGGTATGAGGGAAGCATAAATGCCTAAGGAGTTGAAAATGACAAATTCTTTGACATGACTGAAAGGCTGAAAATGGAACTGATCAGTAGAAGTCTGAGAAAGTGGACCAAAGGCTCTCGACCTTGGAGTTCTTATCACATAATTGATTAATGACCATATGTGTACATGAAGAAACCCCTCTGTCCCAAATTTTCCTCCAAAAATAATACTAGGGAGATTCCAGTCCCCGTGTTCTACAGAACATTCTATGAAGACTGACTCCAGGATTCCTTTCCCCGTCTGTGCTCTTCTATCTGTCAACCTCCATCTCTCCGACTTTTGGTCTCTCTCTCTCTGTCTCTGTCTCTCTCAATTTATCTGGCAGAAGGTATGTAACCACATTTCCTTCTAAGGCTTAGAAGGAAAACCATAACTCTCCCTTGGTAGACCAGATGGACTTTAAATAATTATCCAGAACGTCACAGAGAACCAGAGCCTTTTATCCCTGACTTACTGACGAAAGGTGATAAACAAGCAGATTAAAAAAAAAAGCTCACTTCCGCTATGACATTATTTCCAGGTGCAATCCTGTATCCAAAAAAGGGGGGGGCGGGTTGGGGGTTGCGAGGAATCAGGCCTGGGGTTTATGCTTCAGTGTCAAGCATTGACAGGTAACACGGCAAAGCAGGGGGACTACGCAGGGATGACAGAGAGGGAAAGAACTTGCCTAACACCAAGTGAAGTTGAGCGCAGCAGGTAGCAGAGGGAAGAGGGCATCTTTCCGTAAGTTTGGCCTCCATCCTAGGACTTTCCTCTTTCCTTCTTCAGTTTCCAGGGCTCTGGCTTCTATGAGAACGAAGGGCTATCCCAACATCTAGTGGTCCAGCGGAGAGCACCTTTAGGACACTTCCTCCCAAAATCCCAAGGAAGATCTGGAACCTGGAGGACTTGGCGCCACCAGGCTGGTCCTTACTTCCCTCCCAGATACTGCGGCCGCCGAGGCCCTCTCAGGAAGTGCTCTAGCGCCCCCTGGTGATGTGCATCGTTAGCGAGGAAAGTCAGAGAAGCCAAGAATCTGTGCCAGAGACCAGAAACCCAAAGAAGCCCTTCCCTCGTCCCGCCACCCGCAACCTTTCCATGGTTGGGCCAATTCTAATTATCCTCTATTTTCCCATCTTTGCTCTGCCCACAGACTTTCACACATAAAACGATTACTTTTGCTTCATGCACGACATCACTGAGGCCTGGTCCTTGCAAAAAATCACTCCCTTAAGATTTCCCTTCACATCAAGCAGAAACTTTGTCAAACAATGTTCCTCTCGCTTGGCAGATCAAAATCTGTCCCTTCCTCCCAGGAATTGTCCTCTGGCTGTCTGAGTTTTGCAGCCCCCCGAAACAGTGATTTCTGAACTATCACACTGTTTCCCTTTTACTTTTCATGTTAACAGTCCTGTCACTTGGAAGAATTCCCCAAAAGGACAGATCATTTAAATTCGGAGTGGCATTTTTATTTCTGAGGGAGCCAGGCTCTCACGGAATGTGATAGAGTGACAGCGGGGAAAAGCAAACTCCCTCTTGCTTCGCCGGACAGCTGAGGCATGAGTGGCACCAGTTGGGGGAGACAACCCTGTCCCTGGTCTGCCCATCCCACACCAGCCAAGGGGAGAAAGGAATCATGGATCCAACCTTTGGCTTCCATGCTGTCACCCAGGGAAGCCAACAGCTGCTAATTTTACATGGCAGTCTGAAATGGTGGCCCTCCTTCAGAAACGGTCAGTGGCTATAGCCCCTCTCACTTCTGGAGGCCTGTGGGGGCCCAATAAATAGCCCCCCTTTCCCTACCCAAGTTCCTACTGAAATGAGAAAGAAAAACAAACCAAAGATGGCAGATGAAAGCCAAAATATCACCTTAGATAAAGACAAAGTTGGAAGATGTAGATTCAGATGGAAAGCACAGAGGCTTTCGACCTGGATGCCAGAATTAGGTGGACATGCAACAGAGAACACACCAGCTCCCCGAGACCCCAGCTCTCACCATAAGCCAAGCATGCCCCATTCATTCTCCCAGTTCACCAGGATGGGTAAGCTACACTCCTGCCCCCTGGAGTGTAAAATCACGCATGCATACACATACACTCCAAGAATCACCTAGGACAGGAGGAGGCATTCTGCACCAGGTCTCGGGCCCCCAGGCTTGCCTGATGCTGCCACCAATGACTTGTGCCTTTGGGCAGGTTGCTTTGCCCCCTGGGCCTCTGCCAGGACAGAGCGTGGATCCCCATCCCCACATCAGTAACTCCTCCTGCCCTGACACCTGTGGCTGTGTTTGGCAGCTGCTTGGGAAACCAGTCCTAAGACACAGGTTCTTGCCTCGTAAGCACAGACCCCCAGCTTTCTGGATTAGGAGGACCTGAGCTATAAACCTGCTCCCAGTCAGAGCCCTTCGCCCTCACTCCCAGACCCCATCATGCCACCCCGGAATCTGGGTGAACCAGGATTCTCTGCAAGTCACGGTGGAGAGGGAAAGAGGCACCAGGCTTTGGACTTTTTGCAATTACTCCCCCAGTTACTCTCCCGCTTGTTAAGATGCGGCCGGCAGACTTGCCTGGCTCTTGTAAATCAAAGGGAAATGGGACCAGCCTCACCACAACCCAGGGCTCTTTCTGCGGGCTCTGCCAATTAGTGCTCCAGTTAATCAAGCTTAGCCGGCCCCTGGAGAGGCAGTGGAGCTGGGAGGAGCCCCCGGGCTGCAGAGACCTACTCGTTAGTCCCAACTCGGCCTGAACGGAAGTGAGGCGCCCACTTGCTGTCTCAGTGCCTCGGTTTTGTTCATCTTTAAAGTGGGTCAAAACCTCTCCCCCTGAGCCCCTGCCCATGCACTGCATGGGACAGGGGTAGGCTAGGAAAAAAAAGGAGCTTTGGTGATTTTAAGACTATTATCTGAATTTCTTTCATGGTCTCCTGAGAAAGCATCTGTGCTGCAGGAACCACAATCTCCCAGGCCCAACATGGTCGTCACTAACTGTGCTGGGTTTGGAGAAAAGCAGAGCAGAAAGAAATCCCTGCAGACTCAACAGCAGAGGAGACGGCACGTGAGGTTCAGGACCCCTGGGCACCTCTTTGCCAAGGCTGCACACGTTTCCCTGAAGCACACACCTTCTAAGGGCACCCCCTCTCCCCACCCCACCTCTCACCATAGATGATGAAAACAATTGGTGATGATTGGGGTATATTTTAATCACATATGGAATAATATACACCTTCAAAATTCCATCCACAGCCTGCACCCCTGGGCCTTGCCCAGGCCCAGAAAAGGAGCCCGAGCAGATGAGTGAGTGACAAGGGCAGGCAAAAGTCTGTAACGTCGGGGGCTCAGGTCTGCACCTGGGGCTGTGCAATTTTGCCCCCTTTTTCTGGCAGCCTCAAAGGCCGGCAACTTAATGAGCCCAAAGGATGGGCCTCCCCGGGAGTTCTTCCTCCCGGGCCCTGCATGGGCCTCAGGGGCAGCCCTGTCTGGCTTGCTAATCACTATGCTCAAGCTCCCTGGTAATTAATATGCCTGAAATAATGGCTGCTGCAAGGCCCATCAAATCCGGAGCCATGGGGGAGGGAGAGGATTATAACATTTTTATCTCCTCAATAATAACCACCCTATGTTTGTGTTTTTGCCTAATCTTTTCATGGTGCCAAGCAAAAAAAGAAATTAAAAAAAGCAAGGATCCTGGCAGCTTCTGCCCAGCTGTTGTTTCCTGGGGGAGGAAACAGTGATTAGTGACAGCTTAGCACTGACCTGACCTCCAGTTGGTCACAGCCTCCATCCCCCTGGGCAGGGACAGGAGAGTCCCCAAAGAGAGCCAGGCCCTCCCTCCGGGTAATTCTGTGATGCTTTCGAAGGGAGCTGTCGAAAGCAGCAGTGCTTACACGGAGCGGAATTAAGGGCCCACTGGAGCCCTGAGTCTCTGCCTCTCCCCCAGGCGTCCCCCACAGAAGGCGCTCGCCCTTGGTGGCAGTGCCGGCCCTCGCTGGCAGCCAGGCTCAGGCCGGAAATTCGGGCCATCCAGGGAGAAGGACAGGGGCTTAGAATCAGCCCAGGGAGAGTCCAGCCCGTGCAACCACAGCCCCCAGCCGCTCCCTGCCCTGGCTTCAGCCTCCAGGAGCCTCTGCCTTTAAAAGGGCTGCTGGGGTCTGTGAGGAAACCCCCTTCTGGGCACACCATCCCATACCTACCCATGCGTGCGCGCGCACACACACACACGGGCGGGCATGCACTTCCGAGTCGTCCTTTCCATTGTTAGCAGAGTCTATCTTCAAGGTAAACTCCTTTTTCTCACTGACACCTCCACCTCCAGTCCAGAGAGCAGGTCCCTCAGGGCATCTCCCAGGTCTGGGTGCTCTGCTCTCCCTCAGGGATGGGAGCTGTCAGGAGGGAGCCCGGGGAAAGGAATGGTCCTTCACCAGCAGGCTGCCTCACCCCAGAATCAAGGGCTGAGAAGGCTCCCCGGGGTCCCACTTTCCCACCGCCCCATCTCCAAGAGCCCTGGGGCCCCAATCACAGGGACCAGGAAGCCAGAGAAGACTGCAGAGGGTTGGACCTGAGGGGCCTTGGAGATACCCCTAGTTCCATGGTTTGCAACTGGTTTTTAGTTATGGAGCCTCCCCCACCCTCCACCCCATTAAATCTTGCATGAAGCCAAAGCAGACAAAGGCCCAGCTGCTCAGACTGAAGGGGACATGAGTATCCAGCCTCCCCACAGGCGAGAGGCACAGTAGAAGGTGCTAAGGAAATAAAACCAGAGAAGAAAGGCCCCATATCCTCCAGGATTCCATGTCCAGCTGGGGAGGCAGACACAGATTATTTCCAAACAGAGCTGTGATTGCTGTGAATACAGACTAAGGTAACCCAATCTGACTTGGGAGAGCCGGGAAGGCTTCCTGGAGGATGTGAGGCCTGCGCTGGGGCTTGAGGGGTCAGCAGCAGCAGCCAGGGGCAGAGGAGAAAGGGAAGCTGTGCAAAGTGGAGCGCGAGGTCAAGACACTGGCTCCAGACCATGTGGGTCTTCATCCCGGCTCTGCCACTTACTGGCTGTGTGATGGTGCACAAATTACCTAAATTCTCTGTGACTCAGTCTCCTTTTTTGAACACTGGGGATCCTGGCCACATGGGGTTGTTGTGAAGATAAGTGAATAGTACATGTCAAGTGTGGGAACAGCAGCTGGCCTAGCTTGAGCGGTGGTAAAAGTGCTTGTGGCTTAGCTCCTGGCACCACAATCATGGCCCACGCTGTCCCGTGCTGCCTGGAGCCAAGCTTCTGAGGTCGCAGAGCTGCCCCAAGTGTGGGTCCCCCTGGCCCTCCTGCCCCTACCTTGAATGCGCTCCCAGCAGCACCACAAGGCTCAGAATCCCAGATCTATTTTCTGTGAGCACACACGGAGCTCCAGGGCTGCTGAATGCACATCTCCTGGGACTGTTCCCAAGGGGGCTGGTGGAAGATGGGGCCCCACAGCCCAGAACCCGGGGCCGCTGGGCTTCCTGCCAGGTTCTTCCCACCTCCCACTGGTTAGTAACTTGCCCAAGATCCATGGCTGATGAGCGGAGAACTAGGGCTGAAATCCTACTCCCTCTGACACCAATATCGATGCTTTTTCCAAGTCACCCTGCTGCACCCAAAGTCCGAGCTCCCACTTCAAGGCCCCAAGCCCCTCAGGTCCCCATTCTACCCCCTCTCTGGCCGCTCCAGGCCAGGACAGCTGGACACATCCTGAAAAGCAGCTTAGGGGACCTTCCTCCCATTTCCAGGAAATTCCACCTGCTCACACCCTGTGCCTTTGCACGTGCAGTTCCTACTCCCCAGAATGCTATTCCCTGTCCCTGGCTGGGCTGCTGGGCCTCTGACCCCACTTCTCCCAGGGCTCCCCTGGACCCCCCACTTCATGGGGCCATCGCCCCGAGTCTGTGTGTATTTGCCTCCCACCCGAGTGCTGTGAGCAGCTCCGGCACCCTAGTACCCAAGAGGCCCTCGGAAAATGCTGACTCTGGGAGTGTGCTACTGCGATCAGAACAGACACGAAACCCTAGGTAACTTCCATGCTGCAGAACATCCAGAAGGCCTCAGGATAACAGGCCCTTGTTTAAAACATAAAGTTAAAAATTTTCAAACATCAGCCATTTGTGATATAGAAAGAAAAAGTCTAAATTATTGAAGAGCTAATTAAGGGTTCAAAGAGAAGTGACAGCAGGTGATCGGTTACTGTGCTGCCGTGTGAGGAGCACACCCTTCACACAAAACCCAAAACTCCGACGGGCCTCCATCTGCGAACTGGGCATCTCTGTGCTCCTGGGGGGGGGGCGTGTGACTGCTCTAATTGTGAGGGGGGTCCCCCCACTTAACTCATTTCTCTCCCTTGGCCAGCCGCAAGAGGGAACAAAAAGAGACCGTGTTATTTCTACAGGATTTGGATAGTTAAGTATCCTTTTTAAAATTTTTATAGTCAGTAGATTTAAAACATTGTATTTCTCTAAAACCATCTGCCCAGGCCAGGCTGGGGAATGGGGTGTCCCTGTAGCCTTCTGGAATCTTCTGAGGGTTCAACTGACCTAAGACCACCCTCCCTCCCAGCCTCGACTGGGCTCCCACGGGCTCAGGGACTCCAAATCCCAAATCTCCTTTATTCCCTGCCATCTTACAGGGCACTGGGAGGACACAGAGAAGCACAGCGCCAGGGGCCCACCCCCATTCAGGCTGGCTTAGGATACCACAGTGGGACAAACATGCAGAGAAGACAAATTAAGCCATTTCTTATGGGGGGGGGCTTTGATTTTTCCTTCCACCCAGGGTCAGAAGCCCTGAAAAAAAAAAAATTCTCCACCCCTTCTTTAATGAAAATAAAAGTTATCAGCCACCAAGAACGCAAACCTTCTCCGCTCAGCTTTCCCCTCCAACTGATTTCAGGCCCTGTGTTTTGTTTTTTTGTTGTTTTTTTTAAATACAATTTTATTGAGATATAATCACATAACATACAGTCATTCCAAGCATACAATCAGTTCACCATATCGTCATATAGTTACGCATTTATCATCACAATCTTTGAACATTTTCATTACTCCAAAAAAAAAATAAAAATTAAAATAGAAAAGAACATTCAAAATATCCCATTCCGGAGACTTCCGGGAAGATGGCTGCATAGAGAGGAGTGGAAACTAAGTAGTCCCCCTGAAACAACTAAAAAAAACCAGAAACAACTACTAAATAATCCAGAATAACTGCAGGGGGACAAACGAGACCGTCCAGTCATCACACACCAACCTGAATTGGGAGGAATGCCTGAGAACACAGCATAAAATCTGTAAGTGAAACC
>PVKY010003664.1:0-21106 GCA_004027775.1 Bradypus variegatus
ACACACACACACACACACACACACACACACACACACCCAGACAAGGGGAGAGAACAAAATTAATGTCCGATCAGTACCTCTCACTCTGCTCCACCCAAATCCCCCACTTCTATGTTAATCCCATCTAAAGTCAGGCACGAAGACAAAGGTTTTCAGAGAAATAAAAATTAAACTGAGGCCCCCAGCCGGGTGTTAAGTCTAGAAGTAGGTCCATGATCCGCAGGCACCTACTGAGCAGTGGGGACGGCAGGCCTAGTGGCCGCTGCTGACAGAGGCCACCCTCTTACAGGGCCAGGCCGAGCTCAGTCCCTAGCCGCCTACGCTGGAGCTGGTGTGTGAGCTCGGGGGCGGGGGTTTCGTCTATCTCCCTCCTCCCCCAAAGCCAAAAAGGAGTAAGAGAAAAGTGTGGTCTCAGAACCAGTGGGCTCAACGCCCGTGGGGTCCCACATCCAGGCCAACCCTCACCTGAAGTCAGCCAGGCTGAGGTGGTTCTTCTCATACGCCCGCAGGAGAAGTAAAATCTTCTGGTCTACAAGTCAAAGGAGGGTCTGTTTAGAAAGGTGAACCCCTTATTCAGGCCCCTGGGATTCATCACCCGGTCCTCACACTCCTCATTGTCCACAGACGCCAGGTCGCACCTTCCCGTCCTCACACACTCCAGCTCACCCTGCTCGGTCCTCACACGCACTGGGTCACCTCACCCGGTCCTCACACACCCACCCAGGATGCTGAGAGAGGCGCCGTAGGCCCCGAGAAGCACTGCAAAATGGTTGCTCTCACAGACCGAGGGGCACATCTTTACCACCGCTGACATCACATCCACCAGCGCTTCTGGAAGAAATCACAGAAAAGCCCAGCATGGTAGCAGAAAGCGCACATTCAGGACACAAGGAGACGACCACTGTGGGTGACATTTAGATGCTTTGCAATATCCTTCATTGAATGACATTGCTCTTAGAACATCACCTAGCCACTGCCAAAGAAAAAGAAGCCTGCCTTATTTTGCCTCTCTTTCTGGATTCCTGACAAGGCTTGATTATCAGCTCCTCTGCAAATTTTAAATCTCAAAAGTTTTAACTCCACCAAAGATTTTTAAATTTAAGCATTCCCCCCCATGATTATAATACCAAAGCTCTACTATTTCTTCTTCTGTTTGAACAGAAGGGCGGGGGGCTTTTTACTTATCCCACCACTAATTTGGGTAATGGGCCCTTTAATTTAGCAGGTAATTACAGACCAGCTTTGTGGTGATTTCTACTAGTTCTGGGTGATAATTTTGTCTCTCTAAGCAGAGCATGGTCCTAAGAGGGTAGAACTCACCCAAACATCCTCTCTGACAAACTGCCACTCGTGGGCACTCAGGTAAACACTCACTGGATGAGGGACAGAGCGCGAACTTGGACTTAAAGTGTTCTCCAGCACTGAACCATCAACAGGGAAGTCTAACTTTTTCCCTTGATAGAAATTTCAATCTTGCATTGAGAAATTTCAGGTGAGCCCTTTCTCTCAGGCAACACTTTTTTTTTAAACTCCTCCCAACTTCCCGTAACTCCCAGATTTTAACACACACTCATGACGCGGCAACAAGGCCTAAAACAAGACTTCTGCAAGCCAGAAAAGGCTTGGGAAGCAGGACTGCATTTGCTGTTTGACCCTAAGTGAAAGGAAACATTTCTTGGGCTTGGATTTGACAGAAACAAAACATTCTCCTACTGCCTCAGAAATGCTTCCTTAGCTCTGAAAATACATGGGAGAGAGATGAGTGTTGGTGCACAGCCAGTTTGGAGAGACCAGGAAGCAAAATGTGCGTCTGTAAGGGGTGGGTCACCTTTTACGTGACTGTCTGGGTTCTCCTCCTCTTCAGACTTCAGCAGCGTTGGCAGAAACAGCGAGTGCTGGGTGAGCAACACGTGCACCACCGGGAGCTGGACAAGCTTCGTGCACAGCGAGCTTTCCTGGAGATACAGGAGCTCTAGGGAGGCCTGGAGGGTTTTTAAAAACATGTGGTCCTGATACCGAAACCTAAGAGGAAAGAGGAAAAAAGGAGTTTCATAAAGGGAGAACTTAACTTAAAAGGAAACAATTTAAAAAAACTTTCTTCTCAATATTTTAACAAAATTTTCAAACAAGCCATGAAGTTGAGAATTTTAGATTATACCACTTGCTGCATCACAGACCTACCCCTCTGCCCATCACAGGGACAGCTCCTGAAAACAAGGGAGGCACGCAACGCATTTGTTTTTCTGATGATGCAAATACCAGACTAAATTCCTATTTAGCTGAGATGCCAAGAGGCAACAGAACAGCTGAGCCTGGGTGAAGACGGCCTGAATACACGTTTCATACCACCACCACCTCCCTCCTTCCTTCCTTTCAGCGGTGCACAACTTCCAATCGTGTGGTTCAGGAGAATGCGCTTTCTATGTCTTAAATCCCATGAAAACTCACTAAGGGAATGAAATCACCATACTCTCGAAAAAATAAACCTTTAAGTCACATGTGAGTAATGTTAAGAATCATTTAGCATATCGTGGCCCTTTCTAGAAACACAAATTAACCAAAGCCTGAAAGAAACGTCAACATTCCATAACGATAATCTGTAGCTGTCAGTAATCTGTGACCCATCTTCCCTTTTTTCTCTCCTTTTGTATAAAGTATATTTCCCTGGCTGTTTCAGGGTCACAAAGAAAACCACCAGGGAAATTACAATTACAGCCACAATGAAACGCTTCATGAGTACCTATTTGACAAAAACTCGAGTCTGGCTGTACCAGGTGCAAGTGAGGCAATGGAATTCTCGCATCCTGCTGTGAGTGCAAACTAGCTCAATGGACTTCAGAAAGTGATTTGAACATCTAGTAAACTAACAGCCAGAAAGTCCCCCCACACTACGAAACCTGTTCACATGTGCACCAAGAGACCAAGACAAGAAGTATACTGGAAGACTGCTGGAGGGAAGGAGGCTCACCAATAGGGGACTGGTTACCCGAATTGTGAGACGGTCATAAGATGGAATACTCTACAGCCAGAAACATTGACACTGATCTACATTACCAAAGTGGGCAAGTAAAAAACATTTAAATGAAAAAATACATATATAAAAAAGGAGACATTTGTGTAAAATGGTACACACACTAAATAACATTATTTATTGTTTAGAAACACACAGACACAAAATTGACATAGGATCACGTATGATCATACTCGGGCAGGACAAAGCTCAACAGAAAGAGGAATGACCTTCAACGAAGGAGGGAGAAAATTAGTTAGGATATTAAAAAACCACACCTGCTCTGTTGTTATGCTAATAACAAGCAATCAAATGGCTTTGTGCTGTCAACATTCACACCTGTACTGAAATGAAATCAACTTACTTGAGTCCAGTTTTCACAAATTTCTGCCAATCGCCAGGATCAACTTCATTAAGAGAATGCTATGAATAACATAAGCAAAAAGTATAAGTGAAACATCTCCATTGATTTAAAAAAAGGCCTAAACACCCAGCTGGGCAACTTTTAGGAAGGCCCCTGCCTCTCCCGGCCTGGATTCCTTTTCTGTAAAATGTGTCATCCTAGTTGAAGGGGGGAGCTCTGATGCCCCTTCCTGTCCTAACATTTGCAGTTCTACTCGGTGTCTCCTCTGTTGAGAGTTCTTTATACAATCATGATAAATCGGTGAGAGCTCAAATGTATGGGGCAGGGAGCAGAACCAAGACTGACCTTAAAGCAAAAACTAAAATGCTGAATATGGACTAAAAATTAGAGCCACTACAAAACAGTTACCCACACAATCCCCAAAAGCATGCAGTTGTCTTCTCACTTTGTTTAATTGCACTAGTAGTACTGTCATTTTACTAGCATATTCATGACCAGCCAATGGGCAAAAGAAAATTTCCTGAGTAGTCCTGTTACTGTTTTTCTTTGTCTGCCATTTCAGACAGCACTGATTGGCAATTAGCTTTTTTATTAAATAGCAAATAAAACCCCCACAACTGCCAGCAAAGAAACCTTCACCTAGTCCCAGGTCACTGGTTCTGGAAAGTTGAAGAGAAGGGTCAAGGGTGGGGACAGAGGGGCCAACTGGCTCAGGGCAGCATGTGCACAGGCTGCTGCCTCTACCAGGATGGCCACCTAGGAGAGCCCACAGTGCCAGAAGACCAGGACAGAAATCGCAGGCACAGCTGGATCCCTCATCGGAATCACATCTCAGACTTATTGCGTTTTTTTCTCTTTGCCCCAGGAGTTCCTCTTTTAGGAATTCATCTGAAGGAGATGACTGACCAAGTATGCACAGGTGGCCCATGCAAGACGTCCATCACAGCGTTTTTTCAAAACAGCACTGGGAAGCCGTGTGCAGTTCCAGCTGGTCTGCCTGGTGACTTGCATCCCAGTGAATCTACCCAGGGAAAGAGCATCACCCCACCAACAGGGCCAGTGTAGGTCCACAACCAAAACACCCAGTCATAAACGGTGTGCATCACAGGATCCCGTTTACACATGTTATACACACACACACATACACAGAGCATCTCCAAAAGGACAGTCACCAAACTGGTATGGCCAATGGGTAGTGGGAGACTTTTATTTTCTTCTTTATACTTTTTTTTTTTTGCATCACTTGTATCTGCAATATGAGTCTATGTTAGTTTTATAATCACAAGCACCAATATTTCCAAATTTTCATTTAGGGAGGGGAAAAAGGAGAACATCATAAAAAGGAACACTACTCAGCCACAAGAAGTACCACAATGTTTCTCCACAACACGGGTGAATCTGAAAAGCATCAGAAGCCAGACATACGAAAGCACACATACTGTATGATTACACTGTATGATTCCAAGTATGTGAAGGTCTGAAACAGGCACAACAAATCTAATGACGATAAGTTTCCTTTTGGAGGGAAGAGGATTAACTGAGAAGAGGTACAAGGGAATTTTCTGGGATGATGAGAATATTCTTGGATAGGAGTGTGGGATTAAAGGGTAGATGCACTTGTCAACACGAATTAAAATATATACTTAAGGCCTGTATGTAAATGACACCTCAATTAAAAGAAAAGGGGGGTAAGGAGGGAGGTATGCCTCGAGAACACAAATCCCTAAAAATGCACAACTTGTCACTTAGTCAAGCTAGCCTGTTGGGTACAGAGGATGACAAGCTGCCAAGCAGAAACATTCCAGGAGAATCAACAGCTGGCAAGCACAGCACCAACTACAGCTCGGCTCTCTTTAGATCCTGGGGGCATTCTTCCTCTCTTAGTTCCACTACGTTGGGGTTCCTGTGTACCTTAAATTCATAAATCTATAATACAGACTAATTAATACTGAAAACTAAAGGTTATAAGGTTTCTTAAAACAACCAAGTAAGCACATTGCTTGATCTGTAATCTACGGATGTGTTTACCACATACAGGTTAACTTTCACTCTGGGTGGTCTTCTTGGGGATTATGTGGGTTCAGAGTTTAAAGCTAAGTCACAGACTCTAGAACTTTTAATGTAATTTTACAGTGTGCACCGAGGAAGATGCTAGCTTTCAGGATGTTAATTATTTCCATACAAAAATATAATATTAAAAAAAAAATAGCAGGATGCTTCAATAGAAGGAAATAATGGCCCAAAATAATTACCAAATGTCTCCAAATCTGATGAAACCCAAAAGCCCAATGAACTCTGAGCACAAAAAGCTTGAGGAAAACCATACCAAGCCACTGCATAATCACATTGCTTAAAGCAACCTAAAGAAACAACCCTGAAAGCAGCCAGAGAAAAAGACCCAGGATGCAGAGAGAAAGACAAGGGCAGCAATTGGAAACAAAGCACGCTGGGAAGACAATAAAGCAATAGCTTTCTAATACCAAAAGAAAAGAGAAGTTAACCTCTTTCTAATAGTCAGTGAAAATATCTTTCAATAATGAAGGCAAAGAAAATATTTTTCAGAAATATAGAAGCTGAAAGAATTCATGGCCAGCAAACCTTTAGGATAAGAAATGTTAAATGAAGTCCTTCAGGCAGAAAGAACGGAGAGCAGGGGAAATGGTAACGATATGACTAAATATACCAGACTTTATTTCTTACTTATTAAGTTTCTGTAAAAGGTAAATTGACTGCAAAAAAAAAAAGAGCTAAATACATGCTCCTTACAAAAAACACACTTAAAATAAGATATAAACTGGTTAAAATTTAAAAACAGAAAAAAGCACAGCATGTTAACACTAATCAAAATAAAGCTGGACTGACTAAAGTAGATCTGAGAGCAAAGAGCACTGGCAGGGATAAAGATGGTCACTTCAAGATGATAAAGGGAAAATTCATTAAGAGAAGATGAAATCCTAAACACATATGTACCTAATAATAGAATTTCAAAATACACAAGGCAAAAAGTGAAAGAACTGCAAGGAGAAACAGACAAATCCACTATTATAGTCAGAGAATTCAGCATCCTTCTTGCAATAATCAATAGAAGCAGACGGAAAATAATTAAATATCAGAAGACTTTAATATCATTACCAACTTGAACTAACGTAACATTTTAGAATATGCCATGCCCAAACAGCAGAAAAACACATTGTTTCCAAATGTTCATGGAATATTTGCCAAACATACCACATCCTGGACCATAAATGAAGTCTCAATATATGTAAAAGGATTCACGTTATGCAAAGTATAGTTTCTTTGATATTTTATGACGAAATTAACTTAGAAATCAGTAACAGAAAGATACCTGGAAAAATCTCCAAATAATTGAAAATTAACATACTTCTAAATAACTCATGGGTCAAAGAAGAAATCAAAAGAGGTACTACAAAGTATTTATTTATAGCTGAATGAAAATGAAAACAATGTATTAAAATTTGTGACATACAGCTTAAGCAACAGCTACAGAGAAATGTATAGCACTAATGTCTAGATTGGAAAAGAATCTCAAATCAAAGACCTCTACTTCTGTCCTAAGGATTTATATACAGGAGAACTAATTAAATCTAAAGAAAGCTAAAGAATTATGGAAGAAAAGAGAAAAACAATAGAGAAAAGCAATTAAAAAAAGCTAGTTCTATATGAAGATGAACAAAATTGACAAACCTTTACCCAGACTGATCAGGAGAAAGAGACGACACCAATTACTAACATCAGGAATGAGAAAGGTGACATCACTACAGATTCTACAAATATTGAAAGGATAATAAGAGAATATTATGGACAACTTAAGGCCAATGAATTTGACAACTTAGATAAAGTGGATTAATTGGCTGAAGGCTCAAAATGAAACAGAAGCCTAAATAGATCAAATAAATTGAATGCATAAAAAAAGAAAACTCCAGGCCCAGCTGACTGCACTGGTAAATTCTACCAAACTTTTAAGGAAGAAATCATACAGAGTCTACACAAACTCTCCCTAATTTATTCTATGAGGCCACTGTTAACCTATTCCCAAACCAGACAAAGACTTTATAGAAAATAACAATTCAATATCCCTTGTAATACAGATACAAAGATTCTTAAAAAAATATTAATAAAATATGACCAAGTGGGTTTTATCCCAGTAAGGCAAAGTTGGTTAAACATTCAAAAAAAATCAATGAATGTAATTCACGTTATTAATGGGCCAAAAAAGCAAATTAACAATCATCTCAGTAGATGCAGAAAAAAGCACTTCACAAAATCCAACATCCATTCCTGATCAAAGATGACCCACAGATTCAGGGGTGCCCCTGGCTGTGCCCCCAGCCTGCCACCCTGCCTCTCGGACCTGGCACTTTTCACCTCCCACAAGGTCACATTCATCCATCTGGCCTGAAACGTGTCTGTAAAGCTTTTGTCTACCTCACGTGTTACCTTAAACACTTAATCCTGATCTCAAAGAAAAGACGCCTACCAAGAGCTCGTTTAATCTCAGCAGCATTTGCTTCTCTTGATCCTGAGTCTTGTCGTCAGCTTGCTGGTCACCACCGAAAGAAACGAGCAGCCACTTCATACAAGACTCCAGGAGCGTTTTCCTCCAGGCTCGCAGCTCTTCTGCTGACCCAGCCAGGACTGCCGAGATAGCGTCAGCCACGATCCAACTGCAGCAGGAGACAGATGCCACCGAGTTAGAGGGGACGGCTTCAACTCCTCCAGCTCTATGCGTAACAGAACACACCACCACCTTCCCGCCCCGAGCCCTGCCTCCCCATGCTTCTCCCATTTCTTACTCAAGCATCCACGATGTTACAGAATTTTTCCAAGCAGATGAAACAATATTAACACACCAAAAACGGGGTCTGTCCAGACTTTGCCTAAGGCAGGTTGGGGGACTGAATCCCATTCCCCACAAAAGACATGGTCAAATCTGCGTTCCTGTGGGTGAAACCCATTTGTCAACAAGACCTTTAAAGAAGCCATTATCCATTAAGGTGTAGACTCATTTGTGAAGAGGATCTTCAAAGATCCCTTTTAGATAAGGCCAAATTAAACCAAGGTGGGCCTCACTCCACTGACCACAGGCCTTACAAAAAGAGGGACCTGAACACAGAAACAGCCATTAAGTCAGTGGAAACCAGAAGAGGAGACACAGAGAGTGAGATGGCCACGAGATGGAGGCAGAGGTGCAGCCACAAGCCCTGTATCCCCAAGGACTGCCGGCAAGCTGTCATCAGCATGCTACCGACCCCGGGACAAAGCCTGGCCTGGAGATCCTGTAATGTCGGAAGGCTAGCTTCCCCAGCTGTGAGAAGATAAATTCCTGTGGTTTAATCCACCCAGTCTGTGGTATCTGTAGTGGCAGCCCTGGCACACTAGACAGGGTTTTCAATCTCAGAACCACTGGCACGATGGACCAATCGTTCGGTGTTGGGAGAGGCTGTCCTGTGCACTGCAGCAGGTTTGGCAGCATCCCTGCCTCCACCCTCTGGATGCCACTAGCAACCCTGTCCTGTGAGAGACATTCAAAACTATCAGACATTTGCCAAATGCCCCCTGGGGGGCTGAGAACCACTGCACCTGGCAGGGGATCAGAACCAGGGGCCCACCATTGGAGGGGCACCCACGCCAGCCAGAATGGTAGGAAGAGTTCTCGTGGGAACTGCCTTCTCGCTGATGGGCAGACGGCACACTGCCAGCACCTTCTCACTAATTTAGTTTATAAACACAAAAGAGAAGAGTGGATGCAAGAGGGGAAGAGCTGTCAAGCTGTCGAAGCCCCCGTACCTCTTGAGACCGCTTGGCATCTGAAGCAAGGTGGGCAGACAGTCCACGAGGACCCTGAGATCCTTGGCTCTGGCAAACGGGACCAGCTGGGCCAGGATCTCCTGGTGCAGCCCAGACTCTGGGGGACCGTCGGCATGGAGAAGCCTGTCCTGCAGCTGCCTCCAAAGGGCCTTTCTCAAGACAGGAATGACAGCAGAGGACACTGGGGAGAGACACAAAGGAGAGGTGGGTGCACTAAGGCTGTGCTGGAGCCGACTGCTATGTTTTTAGGAACCTTGAGAGCCAGCGGATGGCATGTGGGCAGCCTGGAATTGGCTGTGGCAGGAGCATCTACACTAGGGAAACTGGAGGATGCTACAGATTGTCTCCCCTGAGAGCCAGCTGTTAAACGTTTGCCAGCACGACTCTAGCCACATCTCAGTTTTCAGCCCAGGGAGCTCTGGTGTGACCCCAAGCTCTAGGGTCACGATAAGACTAAGAGAACCTATGTTCTGGACTCACATAGGGTCATTCTTCAAAGGCATGAAGAAGTATGTAAGGAGAGGTATATAGAGCCACGGACTGGAAACCTCCCTCCTGCAGAGGGCTCTCAACTTTGTAAACATTTGTCATCTCAGACAGGGAACTGTGCAAAACCAAAGCAAAGCAATAAGTGGGAAGTCACTCAGAAGTATAATAAAAAGGAATTAAACTAAATTGCTTTTTAAATACCTCAGATCTGAAACCCAGCAGGTGGAGAACACAGAGAAAGTTGGGCCCAAGCTACCTCAACTCGACATCAACTAACCAAAAACTTCCCCTGGGAAGAGGGATGGGTTAACCCTGAAGGACTGGCTCAGCTTGACAAGACATGGTCTCCACCCTGATCCCACCTTCAGCCCCAAATGGCCCCACTGACTGCCCAGCCACCATCTCTCCACTGCTATGGGTGGGGGAACTTGAAGTTAATGGGGGCCCAAGGGAAGGGCTATACCTCAAGCCATAAGGTCGGAGGAGGTTAGGAGAGGGGGCTATTGTCAGGAGTCCTCCATCTTTAAAGCCGGGTCGGATGTTGGAAGACAGACAGAACTAAACCGCATCCCAGAACATGAAGTTCCAGGGTTTGAAAAGCAACATACGGCTCACCTCCCTGGCCCCTCTGACCTGGAATTCCCAGGAGCTCAGGGCAGCTCTCCCCGTACCTCCTGTGGGGCGCGTGAACTGTGCCCGAGTCCTGCACTGGAGGTAGACATGGATGAGGGGAACGAAGTCATTGAGGGCCTCCTGCAGGCAGAGCCCCGAGCCGGCCTGCAGGCACCAGATCTCAAAGCGCAGCAGGTGGGAGCAGCTGTGCTGCAGGAGCAGGGCTGCGAGGTGGAGGGCCGCCTGTGTCCGCCGGGCCAGGCAGTGATCCAGCAGGCTGACCCCGAGCACGGGGGCCAGCAGCAGGTTTCTCTGCAGGGTGTGCAGGAACACGGCTTCCAGCTCCTCCACGGCCAGCGAGGGAAGCAGAACTCCCAGGCCCCTCACGTACTCGGCGGACCAGAGGAGCTCGCCGCTCTGCAGCTGCTCCTGGGGGCTGCTGGTCAGCAGCTGGACCAGGGTCTGCCCGAGTGCATTCAGGGGCCTCTCCTTCCTGGTGGACTTCGTAGGTCGTGGGGCCACCAGGCAGGCCTCGGGCAGGCTCAGCAGGGCCAGGGTGACCTCACGGAGCTGGGCGCCCTCCATGTAGGGGTGCAGGGCCTGCAGGGCCTCCAGCTGTGGAAGGGTCTTTGGGGGCGATGTGGCTGGGCCCATCTTCCTGGCATGCAGCTCTTTCAAAATGCTCTGGGTGATGGCCTCAGAGTACCTGGCCAGGAGGCCCAGCTGCCCCATGTTCTGGAGGATGGGGGCGCTCACTATCAGCAGCTGAAGGACCCCTGCACTCAAATGGGCCGCGAGGAGCTTCACCAGGATGGGGCTGAGGGTGTGTGCGGGGAGGGCCTGCTGCTCCAGGGCCAGATACCAGCTCTCCAGGGTAGGATGTCTGAGGATGGCCACGAGCAGCTCCTGCAGCATCTGGAACATAAGGCGTGAGGCATGCCGTTCACACCCAGCCAGGGAACAGGAAGACAGCAGCCAGGCAAGCATCTGCCATCGTTAAAGAACAGAAGGCAGAAAGCAGCTTTCCTGACAGTCCATCCTGAAGCCTGGGTTTAGATGCCCCAAGCCATCCCCAAGGCTGTTATCAGATTGTAACATAACCCCCCGATTGCCCATCTCCTTCCCGTGGTGCTGGGACACCGTGAGGGCTGGCCTGGGACTTAGCGACGGCCAAGCAGGGTTCAGCTGACAAGCGCAGCCTGAAGGAATTCGCTGGGTGGCATCCGCCCTCCTGGTCACCCAGGGGAGGAGACAAGCTGTGCCCAAATGCCAAGGTGTGATTAAGATCAACTGCCTCCTGTTTTCTCTTCAGCAGCACACCCTCCCCACACATCACGGCTATCTCCTGAGAGCTGGGGTGGGAGGTGGACCAGGACTGAACTTCTGTGAATATTCATGATCCAGAACTGAAGGTGATCCTGTCTCTACTTCCAGAAGTCAGGGCCTTGAGGGAGCCCCTGAGGAATGAGTTCCAGCACAGCTGAGTTTAAACACACTGATCGGGAAGCAGCTGAATACCCTTTGCTGGATCAGAGAAAGATGTGATTTGGTTGTTCTAAGCAGCCTCACGGAATACATATCTAGGTAACATTACATCCGCCTTGGGGACAGGAACAAAATTTGTTCTGATTTATTCTTAAGGAAGGAAAAAGAAGCCGATCACACTATACAATCAGGTTTCTAAAGATTAAAAAACAAAGGCAAATTGCACATTCAGATTGCTTTGCCCCACGTTGACTGGCTGAGAGAAGGTCCTATGGCATCAGACACCTCCCAGAGAAGCAACTTGGACATGAAGGGAAGGAAGCCGTCTACTTCCAACAGCTCATGAGAGGATGACCACATCTCCTTCCCCAACCCAGTAAAACAGGTTAAACGAAAAGTGCGAGAAAAATACTCACCCTGGCCCCAGTTAAACAGCTGCTTCATGAGACAAAGGCGGGTGAGGACGGGCTTTTTCCCCCTGGGGCAGCGCCCCTGCCATGTTGGCTTGTGAAGGGCCTCACCTACTTACTCAACCCAGGCCAGAATGACTTAAGAGGAAAACCTCCACTCTGAGGTTCTCAAGGTGCGCCCATCACCCCGTGTAAAGGAAAACTGTGAGGGGGAGTGTGGATAGGCAGGGCCTGCAGAGGGGAACGTGCGATGACACCATGCTTGTCTCTGGGCTGGGGGGTTGTGGTAGATTTTAAACATCTTCTCTGCATCTCCCTATTTTTCTGCAACGACCACGTTATTTTTCTAAGCGGAAGAGAGAAAGCAGGAACCCCCAGGAGAATGGTGGCAGTACCTTGTCATCAGCTGACTCCAGCAAGGCCATGGCCTCCATGTCCACAAAGAGGTCGGCCGTGGCCCGGGTGGCCTCGCACTGCTGCTGGGCCTGGGCATCCAGCTGCTTGCCATGGACCACCAGGCCCCTGAGGAGATCCAGGAAGAGCTGCAAGCGGGGGGGTCCTGCACTTCTGCCCAGCTGTGAGGACGAGACACACGGGAGCCCTCAGAACAGGGAGGGCTGACAGTCACTGAGACCTCTAAAGTTTCAAGGTCATCGGACAAGAAAATAGGAACTAAAAGGGAGGCAGGTAAAATGGTGACTCCTTCACAAGGAGTCACCAATATAAAAGCTTAAATTAATTTTTCAAATAAAACATTTGTCCTCCTAAATCTTGAGGAAATAGGAGGTTTACGCTGACAAAAAATGAGGGGGAAAGGCCCATCTCAAACCTAAACTAAAAATCTGTGAAGCACAGCAAGGACAAGATGCTCAGCAAGGAACTGCTGAATTAATGGATTTATATAAAAGGTGGCCAGTGGGGAGCCCTGGCCAGGTGTCCAGTTTACCTCAGGAAGGGCCCTGTCTTGCTTACAGCTGCCCCAACTACTCAGCCAGGGTGCATCTGTCCCTCTCTCAAGGGCTGGGGGAGTGCAGGATTTGCAGCTGAGGCCTGGAGAAAGAAAGTGGGTGCACAAACTGCACCCATGAGTGCACCCGGGGTGGGGGGCGAGGTATCCCAGGCCTGGAAGGGGCACGAGCCAGCAGTCTGGGGCCTCGAGTTCCAGTCCTGCCTGTGGCCTGGGTGTGATGGGTACCAACCTCCTCTACAACGTGAGGTGAGTGCCCTTCTCGCTCCAGGACCCTCTAAAGGCCGTCACCCAGTTTTGAGCCAACACAGAGAAGGAAAAGTTCTCTGGAGGTGGACATTTGGGCACATGTGGGGGCTGGAGGGGGGCAGCGGCAGCCTGACCTGGCTGAAGTTCTCCACAGTGCTCCTGAGGTACAGCAGCACGTGTCTCGCCGAGCGTGGCACCTGGTGCACGGGGAGGTGCAGGATGGCTGCCCGCAGGTGTGCCTGCACCTGCTCGTCCAAGAGCGCATCCTCGCTCTCGTAGGCCGTCTTCAGCAGGGCGGCAAAGGAGGAGTCTGAAGAAGGAGCACAGGGGACGGTGCTGCCCGATGTCTGAAGCGGCTTGGGGAGACAGCGGAAGTCCAGAGAGAAAGGAAGACATGTCACCACAGGTAACAAGGCATGTGGCCTGGTAAAGCACTACAGGTGACATTCGTAACAAAGGGACAGCTCACAATAATCACTTAATAATACTGAAAAACAGGTGATCCAGTGTTATTTTAAGCAAATGAAGTTCTGACACTAACAGTCACTCAAATTTTCCCAGAGCATGTCAATGCTGACAGACGTGAAGGCATGGAATTGGGGAGGTGTTTACACACTTTGGAGAATATATGCAGCAGTCAGGAGCCTCAAGGGATACAATTTGCTTCACGGTCACAGGCACGGGTGACTGGAGATGGTGGGAAAGAACACCCCGGAAAGGAGCCCACTCCGTGAGCTGCACACTTTCTAAAGGGGCTCCCAGGAGCCTTGGTCAGAACGTTGTGTTTATAGGGATAGGAAGACAAAGGATGGAATAAATTTTGGAATCCATCTACCTGAAACTGGAGGTAGTCATTTTTCCCAACATAATTCCAAAACCACCTTCCTTACCCCACAAGCCCTAACTCCAAATGTTCAAACTTCCCGAAGCTAACAAAGCTAACGTGTGTCCTGAAACTCAGCGGTCCTGGGCCAGCAGCAGCAGCACCCCAGAACTTGTTAAAAATGCAAATACCTGGCCCCACCCCAAACCTACCAAATCAGAAAGTGGAAGGGGGCCCAGTGATCTGTGTTTGAACAAGTCCCCAAGGGACAAGTGTGCAGAAATCACCAATGGAATTTATTCAACAAAGAGCTGACACGCACACCCCGAGTGCTTTTGAGCACTGCACCCCTCACACCCACGACCCTGCAGCACAGCTGTCCCAAGCTACCTGTGGCCAATCAGGCCAAAAAAGGTGCCAGTGACCACACAGGGCATCAGCTCAGGAGCCAGGCAGCCTGGGCCAAATCCTGCCACCACCAATGACTGGCAGTGGGAACTGCTCTGTGCCTTGGTTTCCCCATCTGCACAGTGAGAATAATAAGAGTCTTCAACTATTTCTCAGAATTGTCGGGAGGTTTAAATGGCTTAAAACAAGTGACGGGCATTAGTGCGGGGCCTGGCAGACCATAAGCTGCCGCTGATATTAGCTGCCATTACACCAAGATCACAAAACCAAGAGGTCCTCAACTGCCAGCTTTTAGAAGCACAGCTAAAATTGAATGAACAAAGAGAAATGTGTACCCCAAAGTTAATTCCTTGTCCCACCCAGCACTTGTCAATACTTGGACCTAGAACGGTAGCACCCCATTACAAGTAGGTAGTTCCAACCAAAAGAAAAATTCTCTCTTGCTCTTTGCTTTCCCTGTGTGAGCAGAATGGAGCTTCCTGGGGCCTCATCTGCCAGCTGAGTACGGATGAGTTGAGGGACCTGCTAAGGTCCACAGAAGAGGGCTAAGAAACCAGCAGGCACAGGTAACCCATCAGGAAAATGAAACATGGCAAAACACCCCAAGCTGGAACAGTGATCAGCCAATCATCATTATTATGGAGCCAGTGGGAAGTTTAATTCTGCTGCTTCACTGAGTCCTTTGTGTTTCAGTCACACTGCACAGCAGTAACGCTGCTTGGCTTTCTCTCTTATGCAGGGGAGATTTAGAAGGTTGAGAAATTTCATCCTGCAACCTGTATGGCTAGGCAGCTGCGGCCCATGGGAAGAAACCAAACCACCGAGATTTTCTAAGGAAAACCCCATGTTTCTGTAGGAGTGACGATCCCAGCAGCAGCCAAGGCTCACCAAGGCCTCCCGGGCCTGCTCCGGGATCCAGAGGCTGTAGTATCTGTTAAAACGGCTGAGCTGAGCATGGCAGGATGGCTGTGGAGGCTCCAGCTTGTCGTAAGCCTGAAGCAGAAGACACAGGGCCAGGGGGTCCCTCTGGGTGTGCAGGAGGTCCATCAGCACTGCCGTCAGATACAGCACGATGCTTTCCCCTGCAAGGGGAGGAAATGTTAAGCGGGAAGGGGGTTGCTGGGGACAGCCTTCTGTGACTCGTCAGCACTGCCTCATGCCCCGATATTCAAGGCCCAGAAGGATGCATGCCCACTCCACAGGGCCACATCACCCCGCTGGGAAGAGGTGTTACCCGGCAGACAGTATCAGCACAAGGTCAGGCTTCAAGTCCCAAGGCCCGGAAGTGGAGACCCAGACACGCAGGAGGGGAGACAAAAGCCAGCCGGGCCAGGACTTGCTAGGTGCTCACCATTTCCTCTTCCTTGGCCCAAAAGCCTCCCTTGCACTTAGGCTGGGACTACGTGCCTGCAGGCAGCCCCTTCAGGACTGGCAAAGCCCCCTCGGCGTGACTGTCCACACCTTGCCCTTCTACAGTGACCCTGGGAGGCAGATGTTGAGAGGGCGTAAGTACAAGATGGGAACAGTGTGGATCGGAGCCACCTCCTGGGGACGGAACCTTCCAGGACAGCAGCCCAACTGTTCCAGACTACCCAATGTCAAGTAAATGGGCCTTTGCTTGGAAAACCACCAAATGAGTGGGGCTGGCTTGCTGCTGCAGCAAAGCCTGATTCTCCTGACGAGTTCCACCACTGTGGCCCAGGTGAGTGCTTCTGGGGATACCCAGCAAGTGCAAAGGATTCTCAGCAACAAGGTATCAAGGAAAACTACTGAAGGGAGATCAGTGCTACAGCTGCTGTCCCCGCAACCAAGCAAACACATTACTTCTGGCATGTCCCTCAAATGACTGATTTCCCAACAGCCTTGCCAGCCTCAAGACCCCACTATACTTCACTCTTGGCGCCTGGGTGGCCGTTATGTGGATGGGTCTCAACTCCTGTGGCCTTGGGCGTTGGGCAACTGTTTCCAGACACCCCAGAACCCCACCTCCTAGACCACAGAGACCTAGCCAGCCAGAGGCAACCAGAACATTCTGACTATGCATGGGTACCTGCTTCGTTTTCTGCCCCAAGGAGCAACTTATTCCGGGATTCCAGGGCCGCAGGGACCAGGGCACTGAAAGGAAACGTGAGCAGGACCATGTCTTCATTCAGTAAGAACCCGATTTCCTCATCCAGGCCTTCGCTGCCCTCCACCAGGACATCCACCATGTCCAGAACGTCTGAGACCGAGAAGGGGAAAGCAGGCTGAGACAAAAGCCACCAAAAGATTCCATGCAAACAACCCCACTGGAAAGGACAAGCAAGAGAATATTTGCAAAAAGAGAAAAAGTGAAAGCTAAACTTCTGGTGGCGGCAGGGGGGGGAGATATCCAGGCTAACTTACTAGCTGTGTGTGCTTGGGCAAGTTCCTCAACCTCTCTGTGCCTCAGCTGCCTTACGTATAAAATGAGCATAATAGTATCTTCCCCTTTAGGTTGTTTATGAGGTTTATGTGAGAACAGATGGTAAAGAGCTTACAGTGGCACCTGGCACACAGTAAACACTGCACAAATTAAAAATAATTCAGCAAATCAGTTCTGTACATATGTCCCATTATACTAACAAGTCCATTTTCTTTTTAGAAAAGGATGACCTCACAATGCAAGGAAATGAGACATGGGACTTCTGCACTTTGCATAAAGACACTAAGGAGCCCTCACTCTCTCTGTCTCTAAAGTGCTGCTGTAGTGCAATCTTCAGAAGCCCCAGCAGGGCGGGGGGGCATGGCTCCTACCGTCGATGTGAGAGACGGGGATGCTGATGTCATCGGCGTCTTGCCTGGTCCCCATGGCCTGCAGCATGCTGGCTTCCTGGACAAAGTCAGACGCTTTGTCTGTGTATGAATAGGGATTCGCCACCAACGTCAATAAAATCTGTGCGTTAAGGATCCAAGTGGAAAACATTTAGACAGTCCCAAGTGAAATGGGAAAAAAAAAAATGCCATAAAAATGGCACGGATCAAATTAAGGGGGGGGGCATTAAAATGTTCACAGTCCTTTAAGAACAATAATTTTGCTTCAAATTTAACTTTCTGTGGGATTTTTAAAAACATCTACTTTTAGTATACCATCACTTTCAATAGTGCTTTTTGTTTATCCCTACTCCCTTGTGCAAAAGCAAATTCCCAAAAGGAAATGAGAGAGATGTATTTTTTTACGATGATTTTTCTGTAAACCTACAACTTCTCTAATTAAAAAATGGGGTGTGTGTGGTGATAGAGCATATGGTAATATATCCTCATTTTACAGAGTCTAAAACTCAGTAGATCCTGAAGTCTCAGCACAAATTAAGAACTAAGCCAGGAAGAGAAGCCTTCTGGCACAGGTGCATCAAAAATGCCTTAAGTACTCTACGGAGAACTTAGTGTAATTATCCTCTGAACATGCTCCTTTAACGCTGAGACACGAGAAATGTGTGCTTACACTTTCTAAAAACTGAATCACGGTTTCTTTTTTCTCTTGCATGGTGTCTTCTAAGTGCTCCAGCCACAGTTCCAGCTCCTTCCAGGTGTGCTCAAACACTCCAGTGTCACGCAGAATCTGTTGTCAGAAAGCAGACATCAGTGAAAATCATTCTCTAGCACAACACAGAGACCCAAATAGCCAGTGGGTGAAATCCTCACCCAAATTTGGGTTGTCCTCAAAAGCTCTTCTTTCAGAATGAAATTCCCATTGTTAAGTGAACCAAGGAATGAGATGAGATAATTCTGGGTTCTGGCAAAGACAACAGAATCCCCTGTCTTGCTGCTGCTTATTCCTTTTCCTTAATTCCTAAATAATAAAAAGGAGAAAATTCTGCTACTACTTAAGAGTCCGATTTTCTAGGGGGAGTTTCACAAAGCCCCACATCAACACGCGTGACTCTTTGAGCCCTCACAGCTACCCAACCTCAGCCTGCAGGCGTTCTCCAGACAACGAGCCAGGCACGTCACATCAGCTCCAGGCGGCGCCCTAGAGTCAGACCCTGGTGGAGAAGCACTTGCCATTTCTGACAGAACAGCATTTGGCATGAGGCGCCTGTGGCCTGCAAGGCAGTCTCATGGTAAGGAGCCCCAAAACAGAACCCATCCATGCCAATGCCACACACCTGCAGGTCATGGCCACAAAAGCTGGCTGGGGTCAACCGCACCCCCACCCTAGGTGGTAAGGAAATGGCAACTTGTGAGGATGAGACCTGGAGGCTCCCAGTCTTCAAGAGGTCAGGTGAGGAAGCTAAAGGGCAGCAGGGTTATCAGCACCTCTAGAAAAGGTAAAAACCAACATGGGACCCTACAAGCAGTGAACCTGATTTATGTCACTGCTCCCAAGCTGTCTGCCACCCAGAAGATAGGAGGCACTAAATTTCTTAATTCTACGGCAAGCCCCAATGCTACCCTGGAAAAACAAGGATCAAGTATAAGAAAGAAGAGAAAGTAACAAGCTCATTCTTCTCTTCCACAGACTCTGACTGTACACCTGTGCTGTGGACAATGACAAGGTCAAAAGGCTGAAAGCCCAGAGAAGGCAGAGTGCCTAGGGATGACGGAAGCTCCCCAAAAGGGCCGGAAATCTAAAACTGAGCCTATCGTGTGACAGGCACAACCTACTATCTCATCACATTTATGTGCTTGACTATATGTACACCACTGCCCTGTGGTTTTACTATCCCCATTCACCACAGGAAAATTACGTCCAGAAAAAATAAGTAATTTGACCACTGCCACCCAGGATGTAGTAGGACCAGGACTCAAACTTCTGGGAGGAGGACTTCAAAGCCCTTGTTTTTCCCACGTCACCACACTGCCTCTAGGGAATGCAACTAAGTGTAAGACACAACATCTTATTGCCATAAAATCCGTGTTTAAGTTTACAATAGTCCCAATACATCTCTAATTAAACCACTATTTACTAACCACTTACTGTAACAAAGGCCCATGCAAAAGGCTTCTCAGAATTAGAAATGAAGAAAACACTCACCTTCATGATCAGAAGTTTGGTTGACAACTTGAGTTGTGAATGGCTGCTGCTCACAAACATTTTCATCAGTAAGTAAAACACTGATCTTTCTCCTCCAATAATTTCCGCATCTGGGCCTTCCTAGAGTTTGAACAATATCATATAAAAATAATGGGCTACTATTTGCTGAACACGTACGACGGACGTTAACATAGCTCAGCAAGATTGCTATTATTCCATCCACAAGGCCACTCAGAGGAGTCAGGGAGCTCATCCAAACCCTGCCTCCCCCAAACAGCTGTAGTCATAGCAGAGAAACGACAGTAAGCATATGTGGCCCTCCTCACATGCCAGTGTTGTTCTAAGAGCCTGCCCCATGTTGACTCCATCCCTGCAACAATCCTACACTGTCCCTATTTCACATGTGTGCAAATGGAGGCATGGAGAAGGTAACTAATGCACCCCAAATCACACAGCTGTTGAACAGCAGAGATGGGAATCAAACCCAGGGAGGCTTGGACTGCCTGGGTTGGGGGATCAGAATAGGACCACTGGGCTGACTCTACCAAAGGCAACAGTTGCTCCATCTCATCGGGATGTCGGTCCTAAAATAAGCAAATATGTCTACATAATGTATCCTCTTAAAGAGGCTTTTGGGCTCTGAACGTATCTCAGAGAGGCACAGAGCCTGAGATCCCTGACGGAAACTCTGTCGAGGCTGTGTCACTGCGGCTCCTGGCAACGAGGAAGACAGTAAACGTTGTGAAACTATGGGGTTAACTCAGCTAGCAGAGCAAGCTAGTAAACAAATCTTATAAGCATAAGGTGGGACACAGGAGATAAACCAATATTTTAATGACAGTTTCTTCAAATGAAGAAGTCTCTGTTTCCTTTTGAACTAAAGTATTAAGAATTCCCTTGCTGGCGTGGAAGGCAATTCACACTGTCCCCTGGCTTGTTATCTCTCTGTGGTCGGTGGCAGTGACCTCAGAGTGAGATGTAAAGGCTGAGGGCAGGGCCCTGGGCCAGACTGTCCGGGCACAGTCCTGGATCCACCGGTGATGGGTGGCACCTGGCGGAAGTTTCTTAACCTCTGTGCTCCAGCTGCCTTGTCTTTACATGGTGATCGATGAGCTGACTCACGGAAAGCCCGGCACACAGTGGGCACTCAGTAAGAGGAATCCCCAACCACAATGCAGGTGAGTCTCAGAAAGAACAGTTAGCGAAAAATACAAAGATTCCAGGGCTTTAGCATTCTGAAACCTTTCTGGAAATATGAGATGTAAAAAAGCCAACATGCACTTCCACACTACTGGTTCTACAGAAGACCCAAGTCACTAAAAAAAAATCTTGTTTTTTTTTTAATTATCATTATTTTTTTTATTTTTCATACAGTTGATCTAAAAAAAAAAGGTAAAAAAAAAAACAAGGAAAAATATGTAGATCCCCCTTGAGGAGCTGGTGGAGAATGCAGGGGTGTTGGCC
>PVKY010003665.1:0-21108 GCA_004027775.1 Bradypus variegatus
GTGGCACTTCACACAGTGAGGGCCTTGCTAGGAACAGCAGATGGGAGGGTTTGGCGAGTGCATTAGAGCCAGGAAAGGTGGGGAAATGGCTTGTGCTTCCTACTCCTGGAAACCTCCCAATGCTGTGTTGGCCCCACAGCGGTTCACACAGAACTAGGATTCAGCCTGTGATGTTGCAGCTTCAAATGAGAAGTGGCAGCAAGGCTTGGGGCACTGAGCACTTTGGGCGCATTAGGTAGGAAAGCAAAACTCTTAAGAAGTTCCCACTTAGGTGTTGAGGTTATTATTCTTTTAAAAAGATTTCCCATGTATCTGTATTTCCCTCCCAACACATTTTACCAACAGATAACTTTTGCGGGCCCTGATAAATAGCTGGAGTTATTTTTTTAGTTATTTTCTTTTCCTTGCATTGTTGCTTTTTCATAAACAAAAAGTCAGTTCACTTCTAAGCTCTGTGATCATATGAGACCAAAAAAACAAAATAAAACCCAGAACACCCAGTCAGCATCTGGCAAGTGGGAAATGAAAAAAATAAAAATAAGGCCAAATTGGTTAATGTTTCATCTTCCCGTTCCCTAAGCCATGTGGTAAAAGGAAAAAATTCCTTCAGGACTGAATGGAATTCTAGCCAGCTAGGGCCGAGTCCAGTGGCTCTGCCAGGCCAGGTGGGACCTGCCAGGAGAGAAGAAGAAGATGAAAATGCCTTGGGTCTCACAGAACATGCCGTCAGACTCGTGGACAGACCTCACCTTAAAGAGGCAACCTCCCATTGCTGGTGACAGAGGCACAGACCCAGGAAAAATCTTCCAAGCACACCCTCCCCAAGAGGCGATGGCTTGTCGGGCTAGCCAGCTCAGTGTCCAAGAGAAAACGGAGCCTCTGTGCAAAAGAATTTCCCTTTCTCATCTGATTACACTGCAGACAGGGGAAAACAAATAATGCCATATGAAGTACTTAAAACTACTTTAAAGAAAGAAAAAAAAAATGAGCACCTTAAAAAAAACAGTCCAGGCATTGAAACTTGCTGTGTGAGCAGGTTTGGATGATAGGGGGTGGGGGAGGGGGGAGAGAAAAAAAGTTAATCTGGGAGCAAATGCTTGAGTCCTTAATTAGAGGGGAGTAAGCGAGACAGAGTGAGGATGGCTGGTGACTTGTTAAAACAAAGTTTCCGCAGCTTCAGCAGGAGGAAGGAAGGAAGGAGGGAAGGAAGGAAGCAAGCAAGAAGGAACAACTCCAAGAATTTTAATGGTTGTAATTAAGTACAGCAACTATGAATTGTTTAGGGGCTTAATTTAACCTTAACCCAGGAAGTTCCAAGTTGCTACTTGCTCGGTCCCCTGAACCTGGGTTATTTCTGTGGTCAGGGCAATTGAAACTTTCTTGGGTGCCAGGGGCACAGCAGCTGGAGAGGCAGCACTTTCCAGCAGAGCTCCAGTGGTGGCCGGCCCCTGGTTATGGGCTAGCATAGGACAGAGTTCCAGAGTGGCATCAGGAAGTTGTGAGGGACATGCTGCCCTCTGCAAGCACACACAGGCACACATGCAAATGCACAAGAAGAAGAAAAGAGAAGGGAGTGCCCCACAACTAACTGAGTTCTCTTTCTCTTTCCTCCCACAGATCTGTCTGATTCCACATTGTCTTACACTGAAACGGAGGCCACCAGCTCCCTCATCACTGCTCCGGGTCAATTCTCAGGTTGGCCTTTTTTCTCGTTGGCTGGTGCTGTTGTGTCAAAACTTTATAGAAGGTGACAGGTGTGTGTATGTGTGTGTGGCAGTGGGGCGATGGAAGTTTTTTTGATTTCCCCTTCTCCTTTCTTTTCCTTTTCCTCCTACTCCTGGGAAGGGAAGATGGACATTGTTTTAATCCCTGGTGTTCTTGGGGTTTAGAAGAGTCTGTATGAGTGAAATCTGGAGATGATAATTTTTAAGTGCCTCTCAACGACTCATGTTAGCCAACCAGCCCTAACTTGTCTCTCATGGAAATTATAAAAGCCCAGCACAACTCTCAATTCCTCATTTTAGCAAGGGATCCTCATCCCCCATCTGCCGAGAACGGCAAAATGGGTGAGCTGTACATTTATCTCTTTGGGTTTCTCTTCCTGTCCCCACCCTGGGGGAGAGGCTGATGTGAAGGGTCCGAGAGTGGGAGGAAGAGGAGTGGGAAGGATGAGCTTGTGGGGAGGATCTGGCGAGCAAGGAGTTTGCCGAGGGCCAGTGGTTGCTGGAGTAGGAAGCAGAGAGAACCCTGGTTTGGGGCTTCCCGCCCCTACAGTTATGAGTTGGCCATAGAGACCCCCACATTTGGGGGAGGCCTTAAATCAAGGTTTCCCTGAGAAGTGAGAGGTTGGTGGTATATTGGGGGCATGTGAATGCCAGGAGGGTGCAGGCAGAAAGACCTGTTGAGCCCTTTGGGACCATGGTGAGGGGGGTGCACAGTGGGGATGGGGTTGGATGGAACAGACAGCCTCTCAGGTGGGGCTGCATCGCAGGTGGGCATGGCTTAATCTCTACGGGATTCCGTTTGTCTGTGTCTGAGTTGTCTTTCCTGTACCCCACACTCGTCTTATCATAGCAATTACGACAACCGTAGTCATAGCTATGTATTGAGGGTTTACTGTGGCCAGACCCTGCACTCAGCCCCCTTTAATGCATTATCCCAGAATAGGCCCAGGCTGGGGCAGTGGAGAATCTAAGAGGTAAAATGACTTGTCCAAGGTTGCGCAGTGGCAGGGCTGTTGCCTCCAGGGTCTGTGTTCTTAGGCACTGCCCTGTCACCCACTTTTTTGAAAGGGCTGCATGTACTTTCCATAAATTTATTTCCCACAGATTTCTATCGTTCTTGCCACAGTGCTGGCTGCTCATAGCTGCCTGGCCATTTTCTGTTTCCAGAGTCCTTTCCTCTCCATCCCCTATTCTCACCTTGACCATTGGAGATCACTGAGAGTACCGCCATTTCAGAAATGGAGAAATTGGAAGCCAGAGCAGAAACATGACTTGCCCAGGGTCACAAGGTCATAAGGTGGGCTTATGGCACAGCGGTCACTGGGTTCTAGGTCTGCTGGGTCCCATACCTGTTGGCCCTCTGCTCTCTGATGGCCCCTCTGTCGTCAGGCCACTTCCTTCTCTTCCCTGCCTTTTGGCCTTATCTGGTTATAAGCTCTTTTCCTCAAATACTCAGCCAGATGAACATAAGACGTTAACATTTCAATCCATTCTTTTTCCTTGTGCTTTTGTGGACAAAAGCCACAAAGAAGCAAGAGGTGACAGAAAATGTTTGGGTGTATGATTCTGCATCCCTGATAACTTTCAGAGTATATTGAATGTAGGTGGATTGTGTTGAGATTGTTTGTCTGGATGGGTAGGTGATGTCCCCTCTTCTTCCCCCCAGCATCAATGGTGGAAACTCCTGTGTGTGGAGGTGCCTTACTGTTCTGGCATTTTTGCAGACATGGTCTCACTTGATCCCGGTCATCCTAGACGGGTCTAGTGTGCCACTGAGGCTGGAGGGAGCACACCCCAGAACACCTACAGGAGACCCCTCCCTCACTCTGGTTCCTAGGAGAGCTCACCCTCTGGAGGCTGGAGGCTGGAATCTCTCCAGAGAGCTTGGGGCCATTAGGTTTTGCTGCCTTTGGGGCCCAGCGGGTCTGTGTTGAGAATTTCCTTTTAGGTATCTCAAAGCAGAGTCTTTGCTACTGGACAAGGAGACAGCCCTTGCTGCTCTTGACAGTGAATGATGGCTGTGTGGCTCTTGATAAAACTTTGTGTTCAGTGACCTGGGATTCTAAGAAGCTGAAGGATATGGGGAAGAATTGTAGGATTTCCTACGGCAGGGAGATTGGTGTGAGATTGGTATGAGTTCTGTAGGTGAAAGAAGCTTTCCCCATCGTGGTCATCCAGGCCCCTTCCAGGGATGATGTGCATCCCCTCTCTCTCCAGGGGCTCACTCTTTAGTTTCAGTGGGCTATACCTGACCCCTGCCCTCCGGGAGCTCCCAGTGGGGCTCAGGGAGGCATGTCCTAGGGGATGAGGAAAAGGCCCAGAGCGGTGACAAGTCTCAGCGGATGGTGAAGGCACATGATGGCATGCAGGAGGGCAGAGGGGGAGGTGAGGGGCAGAATGTTTTGGGCCAGACCAGGGCGTTTGATGTTCAAGGACAGAAAATGATGATGACAACAGTGGCATTTATCGACACTCACAGTGTGCCAGACCCTCTGTTAAGTATTGTCCATTCTCCATCCCACTGACTTCTTACCATAACTCAGGTGAGGAAACTGGGGCTCAGAGCTCGGCTAACTGCCCAAATTCCCAAGTTGTAAGTGGCAGGCCTGGGATGTGAGCCTGGGCAGCAGCAAGGGTCTTCCCGGAGTGGGGAGGTGAGCCAAGATGCAGCAGTCGAAAGGCATCTGGGGGCAGCCTGTCTGATTTAAGTACCGGGGTCTGGGGGTGGGGTGGGTGACAAGGGTCACAGAGTCCCATGCTTGTCCAAGCCACCACCGGGCAAACGTTGTGGAAGACACCACGCCAGCCAACTGCCCTCGGCACCGTCTGTCTCCGACATCCGGAGGGGCTGCTGTGCCTGAGAGCCTGGCCCCACTCTGTCCCTTGGGACAGGCGTCCTGCTCGTGCAGGGTTCCTTGTTTGTCTTGCACAATGACAATCCCAGCGCCCGGCCTGAAGTTTTCTATTTTTACCTCAGCTTCAAGGTCTCTGCTTCACCTTTCTGTCCTGTTGTTGAGGCCAGTTTGGGGAATGGTGGGGATTTGGAGGCTCAGGCACAAGCCTGGGCAGGCAAGGGCACATCGGTGGGCAGGGCAGGGGGCAACAGGAAAGAAAACGATCTAATTTCAGCTCTCTGCTGAATAACAGGACACTCCCATTCAATCTCTACACTCAATCCAAAGTTAGACATCTGATCCCCACTAAACGGATGAGAAAACTGAAGCTCAAAGGGGTCAAGTGGCCTGACCGAGGTCATTGAGTTGGGGCAGAAAGTGGGGCTTTTACCGAGTCTAAAGACTCTTACACTGGGAGTTTTCAGTGGGGCTTTGGGTAGAATTGAAAGGCTAGAGTTCCCTCTGATATCCCTGCCTCCAGAACCCTGACGTTCTGGTTTCCTTCCTAACTCAGGGCCTTGGGTGCTGTCCCTTGTGACTGTCTCCTTGGGCCATCCTCTTCCTCTTTGCTACATCTTTACCCTTCTCCTGTTTCCTTGATTTCAGTTTAGCATTGGGAGGAAATCAAGAAGATTCACTAGTTAAAGAAATTCATACTCTGGTATGAGTGGCAAATGTTTCTTTGCCATTTATAAGTGGAATATGCCATAATTCAAAGACTTGCAGGATGAAAAGCTGCCTGGGAAAGGTGGTTCTGACTAGGGCAGGGCTCCTCCTCCACCAATAGAATGAGCATGAGACAGGAACCCCAGCCAGGCCAGGCTTGCTGCTGGGTGCTGGGTGAGCTCTGGGGTCTTTAATGAGTGTCTGAAGCAGGGGCTGCTTTCAGATCCAGGCCTGCTGTCTCTATGCTGCGGGGCTGGGCAGTGGGGCAGTGGGCAGGCTTCCCTAGGAACCAGCGCTCCCCTCTGATACCTGATTCTAGTGCCTGTTGGGTAACTGCTCAACACTTTATTAAGCACCTACTCTGTGCAAGCTGTGATGTAAGCTGCATAGTGTGGGGCCCAGGCAGTGCCTTCTGGTGATCTTGATTATATAATGTGCTGATATCTCAGTCCTGAGAGCATGGTTCTTTTTAGAGCTATGTCAGTGAGGGAGAGCCCCTCATTTTACAGGAATGCCCAGGGAAGGGAGCTACCCAAGACTACCTGGAGTGTTGGAGGTTGAGTGGGGTATGGGAGACTTTCCTCCATCACCCCAGACTCTAAGCTCCTTGAAGGCACAGATCATTATATAGGATGACAGGTTTTGGAAACAGAGGCTCAGAGAGGTTAGGAGGCTGGCTGAGGGCTGCACAGCAAGTATAAGTAAGGGGAGCCGGGTTACAACTCAGATTGGTCCTTGCTGCCTGCCTGTTGCCTGGTAGGAACTGCACCATTCTTTTGCCCTTCCCTCTCAGTAGTCCCTTCAAGAGGTGGCTCTGGGTTTCAGGACTGTCTGATGTTCATAATCTGTGCCTACAGAAGCCAGGGGTGGCATGCATCTGTGCAGTATCATTTCTTGCTTCTTCCTCGATTATGGGACCCAACTGTTTTCCCCTCTGACATCTTCATCTAGCACAGACTCTAGAGCTCTGCTTCTCTAAGGCGCTCATTTCAGTGCAGTCCGTGCACACTTAGCCTCTACACCAGTGGCAGACAGAGGAGGTTGGGCTCTGCAGCACTGCACCCTGGGTTTAAGATCTGGTTCTGCCATTTACTAGTTGTGTGACCTTGGGGCAGTCACTTAACCACTCTGTACTTCAGTCTTCTTGCCTGTAAAATGGACGATAATAACAACATATTCCTTGTGTTGAGGGTTACATGAGGTGATGCCTCTGAATTAGCCAAGGCCTAGCACATGGCACATGGAAGGTGTGTCAGGTAGTGTGCTTAGGACTGACGGTCCAGGGATAAAAGTTGCATCATCTCTGCCTTCAAGGTAGTCACCGATAGGTGAAGATGCAAACAGTAATACAGGGAGAGAAGTGGTCAAGAGGCAATCTAGAGGAGAGAGAGATTAGTGATCGACTCTTGGGTGGTGGGGAGGCTGCCTGGGAAGGCTTCCAGTAAGAGGTGATATCCAAGTTGGGTTTTGAAGGACAAATGGGAGCCTACCAAGCGGCAAGTTTTGGAGATGGGAGAGGCATTCCAAGTAGAAGGAATGGCACATGCAAAGGCCTGGATGTGTGACGACAGCCTGATGTGGTTGAGAAACCAAAGGAATTTAGAGGGATTTGGGTTGCGAAGTGCCAGGTGTTGGTGGGAGATGAGGCAGAGGGGTGGCCAGGGCCTGGGTCATGTTTTCCCAAAGCTTTTTTCACTGAAGCATAACACACTTACAGGGTCTACATCAGAGTCCAGCTCAGTGAATTTTCACAAACTGATCACAACTGGGTAATGGGCAGGGCCTGCATAATGGTTCCTGTCCGTGACCATGCTCATTGCCTGTGGGCCCTGGGGCTGCTGCAGGCTGAGTGGTTTAGAACCGTCTGGAGGAGGGCAGGGGGAGAATGTTTTTGCTGAAGAGGGTTTCATTTCTCTTCAGAGAGCAGAAAGGATGTTTTTCCTGTAGCTGAGGGCAAATGGTGCCTTGACACATTCAGACTTGACCCTAGGTTGGCCCCCGTGGTTTTAAGAGGTGAACCTCGTGTGGTGCCTCCATCCATTCCCCCTTCCCCCCGGGGTCAGGCTCCAAGTCAGAGCCGAGCGGGAGCCCAGCCTGGAGGTGGTGAACGGGCTGAGCTCCCAGGCCAGGACCGATTCGGAAACAGCTCCCGCCTCCTCAGCTTTCCTCAGCAAGGCGGGGAGGGAAGAGGGAGCACTCACCTCCCTTAGGGACTCACATCAAGCCCCTGCTGTGTTTTTGTTTTTGTTTTTAGCTTTGACCATCAGAAGAAAAAAAGCCTTCTTCCTTCCTTAAACCCCACCCTGGGTACTCACAAAGGGACCCATTCTTCCTGGGCTGGTTGTTTGAAGGTTGAGCAGGGGTGGTGGGGGTGAAGGGCAAGAGTGACAGAGGTGATGCCAGCAGTCGGGGAAGGCCAGGTGGTTGTGGAGGGGGCCGTGCCGACCTGGCTCTGCTGAGAGGCAGTATGGGGTGGTGGGCAGCACACAAGGGCAGTTGCTAGCCTTGGCATTGACTTTCACCTCAGAAGAGCTTTGCCTCTCTCTGCTCAGTGTATTCAGCTGTACATTGGGGCCATCGGGCCACTGATGTCAGGGGCCCCCTTGGTGCTGACGTTTTCTGGGTTGTAAGGCTCTAAGGCCTTGCAGGTTGTGCAGAGAGCCGGGGCTTCCAGCCGGCAGCATTTCAACTTCTCATTGTCTGAAAGCAAAACTCTGGCTTGGGACGAGGTCACACGGACGGAGGGAATCAGTTTCCTGGACCCCCTGCTCCAGAGCAGTGGAGCTTGCAGGCTGGAATAGGGATACACTTGATGGATGAGAAACCCAAGGCCTGGAGAAGGTGACTTGGCAGAGGTCACCCAGCTCTTAGACCCTCCAGGGGTCCCTGAAAAAAGATCCCAGGGCTGGTGTGTTTCCTGGCAGTAGACTTTTAGGTGACAAGTCAATGTATTAAACATTTATTGAGAACTGCATGCCAGTGGCAGGTGATATAAAGCAGAAAAAACCTGGATCTTCCCCTCCAGGAGCTCATAGTTGAGAAGAAGAGGCAGACAGAGAATAAAGAATGGTGGAAGATTGTGCCAAGTGCTTCCCTGGAAATGTGGGCAAGGCCTTCTCACCAGCACTGGAAAGGGGGACTCTGTTGGGGTGGGAATGGGGGCATTCAGGGAAAGCCTCAAGAAGGTGATTCTGAGTTAGGTTTTGTAGGATAACAAGGAATTCACCAAGGAGATAACAGAGTATAGACAATCTGTCAGTTAGAAGAAACAGCTTGTTGTAGAAGCAGGGAAGTGTGCAATAGTATTGTGTATTCCAAAAGTTTGGTCATGGCTAGAAAACATTAATCTTTGAGAGATGGGCAAGTGGGAGAAGATGAACCAGAAAGGTTTTTCTGAATACTGGAAGAATGGGCTGGAGCAGAGGGATTGTGGTCACTGGGGCCAGGAGATCTCTGGGATATCCTTGGCACTGAAGAGGCTCCAAAATTGGTCTAGCACCCAGCACAGGACCTCGTCCTTGGCAGAGGGTCATTGTGGAATGAGCTAATGAATGCATTTTTGCTTGAAATAAGGAGATGTCCAGAGAAAGCACAAAGAAATAAAGACAGAAAGATCTTCACACACATTCCGTAATCCCAGCAGCTAACACAGAGCTCTGTGGCTTGCACTGAGTCCTCCCAACAGTCTATGAAGTGGCCACTTTTATTAGCCAAATAAAAGAAGATGGGAACGGAGTCTGAGAGGTTGAGTAACCTGCCCAAGGTCACCCAGCTAGAAAGAGGTAGGACTGGGATTGGAACCCAGGCAGTCTGGCCCCTGTTGGGTTCCCCCAATAGGCCTGGCATGGAGCCCCCCCTGCTCCCTGAATGATGTTGGACTCCCTGGGTCCCCAAGATGCTGCCTAAACAACTGCCTTCTGGACCCGAGCAGCTGTGCCCATGGAGGGCTGCTGAATGAGTAAATTAATGAGACAATGCAAGGAAGCAGGTTTGCTTCGGACCCTGAACTGGCGAGTGGGTGGGCTTCTGAGAGGAGGCTGCGGGGCCAAGTGCCCGCCCAGGGCTGTTGGCCTCCGAGCCGGAGGCAGGTGGCCCCCACTCCTCACCGGGGTAACAGGCAGGTTTTCTGAGGAGACCTGGAATTCCAGAAAATGCACTTGGTTGCATCCAGCCTAATCACAACCATGTGTCTGCTAGGCCCCATGGCCTGCCCCCCTTCTGTCCCAGTGACTGCAGCCCTGCTGGCACGCTTTCCTTGGGCGTCGCTAACAATCGGGAGCTGCGCTCGAAAGTTTCCTTGTCAGGGTAGAGTGGCTGTTGCCAAGAGCTACTTCTTTGATGCAGAAAATGTATCCTGAAGGTACTTTGTCAGATGTTTTTATATTAAACATTTTCCCTCCATGGCCCTTGGCTGCTGAGGGAAGCAGAGACGCGTTGCTTTTCCAGTTGCCCTTTGTGGAAAGAATTTCTGACATTCATGGGCCCTTTCCCTGCTCCCCCCAGCCAGAAAGGGGCAGGCCTCGGGAGCTGGCACCTCTGCAAAGCAGGGGCCATCCTGGCCTGAGGGGTAGATGCTGCCCGCACCCCGTGGTAGAAGCTTCTGAGTTTGGAGCACCAAGAAGTCCCGTGTCTGGAGCAGACATCAAAGCCACTGTCCCAGACTGCAAGGCGAAACGCTGCCGAGACGTTAATCGATCTTTGAAAGGAGAATTTGGGAGCTCAGAGATAGGAGCCTGGAAATCATTTTAATCTCGAGTTAGGCCAGTAGAGCCAGCTCTGAAAGAGCTGGGAGAAGCTTGGCTGCTGGGCCTTGTGTGCTGGGTGGGGGAGGGCTCCATCACACGACCTGCAACTGGGCTGGGCTGTGGTCACTGTGTGGCTCCTCAGTAGCCCTGGGAGGCAGCAAAGGGTGAGGGGCTTTTCTGGGCACCCAGAAGGCAATGCAGGTATGGTCAGTGGGGCGCGTGCGGGGAGGGCCTGTGGTGGGCACAGGTGTGCTGCTCCCGCCTCCTTGGCTGAATGGGTGAAATGTCCATGTCTGCCTGTCCGGGGTGTGTGTGCCCAGGAAGTCTAGTATGGTGGCTCTCCCAGCCCTCCCACCCTTCTCCACTCCACAAACCCCCTGTCCCCACTCACCTTCCTCCTCGGCCTTATGTCCAGAGACTGGGGAAATGCTCCCAGACCAAGTGCCGGGTCCTGGCCCTACCACTCACGTGCTGTGTGTTCTCTTGCAAGTCATGCAGCCCCTGTAGGCCTCAGGTTCTGCCCTGGGAATGAGGAGGCTGCTAGGCCCAAGGGAGGTACAGTGTCACTCCCAGGCCTGCCCTCCAGCCCCCTGTGATTCCGAGCCACAGAAGAGGAGACACTTTTCAAAGCAAAAAGGCTCTAAGCTGCTCCCCAAGGGCAGATGCTGGGAATGGGTCTGGGAGGGCTTGATTCTGAGGGCAGGGCCTGGGTCTTCCCCACCTAGCCCCCCAGCTCAGGGCTTGGCGTGTGGTAGATGTTGGGAGTATGCTTGTGATTCACAGAAGGGCCCCCCCAGGGCATTCATAACAGAACAGATTTCACAGAGAAGCCAGGGCTTCTCCATACCTCCTGAGCTCGGATTGTCTGTCTTAGGCCCAGGGAGTCTCTGATTTAGGTTGGGGGAGCTGGGGTGAGATGAAATCTCTGGGGCCTTCACTGTTGCTGGATCTGAGGAGGGTGGAGAGGGAGGAGGAGAGGTAAATCGTTCCTGTGGAGAAGGGCCCTATCTTGTTCTCCATGTCTACCCAGCTGCCTCTCTGCCACCTGCCCTCTCCTTCACATGACAAAGGTCAGAGGGTTGGAAGCCCAGGCTTTGGGGACACAGATCTACAATCTAAATCACTCAGTCTCCCTTTTTGCAGCCTTAGTTTCCTCTTCTGGAAAGGGGGCTAGCTTGGCAGTATCTCATGGGATGCCACAGAAATGGAACATGTGCAGCAGGGAGCATGGGGCCTGCACTCATTTAATTTTCAGGAAATGGCATTAAGTGAATTGGCAATCAAGTGCTAGCTTGCGAGATAGGATTGTATGAGGAGGTGAAATCTGTCAGTGAGCAAATCTTGACCACTCTGAGCCTAATATGTTTGGGGGGTAAAGAGATGAGAAGATGCCCAAGAGATGGGGCATTGTCAGGAAACAGAATCTAATTTAAAAGGCTGGGGGAAAAAATCCCCTCTTAGAGTGGAAGGGTAAATGTTGCTTCCTAACCAAACAGCGTGGGCTGGGAAAGCTGCTGCCCAGGGCGGCTGCAAGGGATGCTGGGATTGGAGCTGGGCTTGAAGGGAGAGGAGGGTTTCTCCAGGCTGAGGGGAGGGCCTCGCAGGCTAGGGAACTGCTGGGCAAAGGCATGGAGGTGTGAAGATGCTTGTTCTGGGAATGGGAAGTGGTCCTGGCCCAGGGGCAAGGAATAAGGCTGACAGGGGGAGAGCCTTTCTCTGTAGTAGGCTAGAGGTGGGCATCCCAGAGATACTTTTCTTCAGCAGATGGATTAAGAGACTGAGTTTGTGTGGCCCAAGAGTATACAGTGCTTTTTGCTTTTGTGTTTTTAATGTAAACTTTTTATTGATGTGTGAGAGGTATGTGGAAAAATGCACACATTACAGATGTGCAGTTTTCACAAACTGAACACATCCATGTAACAGCAACCCAGATCAAGAAACAGAACATGCCCCTCTTAGGCCTCCTTATAATCACTACCCCTCCCCAGGGGTAACTAACCTTGCCCTGCCTTCTAACACCATAAGCTAGTTTTCCTGCTTTTGAACCTGGTGTAAATAGAAGCACACACTATGGACTCTTTAGGGGCTGGCTTTCTTAACTCAACAGAATGTTTGTGAGATTCACCCATATTGTTGTGTGACATTGTTGAACGTTCATTCTCAGCACTGAATAATGGTCCACTGCGTGAATATACCTCAGTTCTCCTAGTTGAGATTATTATTCTTCTATCGGTGGACACTTGGGTAGTTTCCAGGTTTTGGATCCTACACGTGATGTTTTTCTGAGTATTCTTGTACAAGCTTTTTTGTGGACATAACGACACATTCCTCTTGGGTATTTCCCTATGAGTGGAATTGCTGGATTATACATCATATGTGTGTTCATCTCTGCCAGACTATTTCCCACGACCACCGCATTGCAGCCAGAAGCACTTGTAGGGGAATTTTGGTTCATTCCCTCCACTTCACAGATGAGACTCTGAGAAGGGACCAAGCTTGCCCTTGGTCCCACAGCCCCCGAGTGGCAGAGCCAGGCCCAGACCTGGGGTCTCCCCTCTCTGTCTTCAGGGCCTCTACCCATAAGGAGGAGATGCCCGTCCCTACTCACCTGAAATGGGATCCTCACTCACCCCTGAGGCAGGATTTTTAGCTCTAAATCTTTTTCTAAGGATTTTAGGTGGTGCACATTGGGAAAAACAAAAACGAGAAAAGAGTGAAAGGAAACTAAACATTGGAAAAGAAGCGTGTTTCCAATAAACTGGGCCTTTCACCGGTAGCCAAAACATTACATTCCTGTACCCCGGGAGCAGCCGCCCGCCCGGGTTCGCCTCTCTGGGCTATAAATCTTGCGGGGAGCTGGGTCGGGACACTCACACCGTCTGCAGGACACACAGACAGGCAGTGTCCTTTGGGCCTGTGAGTCTCTGGATCTTGGGGTGACATCGTCATTTTTCCAGTGGGTTGGCTAAGCCCCAGGTGGAGGGGACGCGGAGGCCTCCTGTAAAAGTGCGGGGTCCCGGGCCTTCAGAGAAAGCGGTATGTGAGTTACCATAAGAGGTTTTCTTCTCTTGCCCACCCCCTCCCTTTCTTGGGTGCTTTGATGGGTTTGAGGTGTTTATAGGCTTGATTCATGACTGAGTTACCAGGGTTTTCCACGGAAATAACTTATTAAAGGGGCCGTGCACACAGCGGCATTGAAGTCTGGAGGGCGGTGTGCATCAAAGGGCTGCAGCGGGCGAGCCGGTCAGCATTTCTTGCAGCCCAGGCTCAAGATGCCAGCCAGGGCCGGCAGGAGGGGGCAGGACTGGGCTGGAGGGAAAACATTGGGCTTAAGAAAACACTCCTCAGACAAACCCAAATTCAGGTCCACGGAAAAGAAGGGGGAAAGTTAAAGCCCAGGATCCTGGACCAGCCCCTCGACGTGGAGCTGCTCCTTGGAAGGAGATGCCAACTGCCCACTGCCTGCTGCCAGGGATGGGCCAGGCCATGGGGGAGAAGTAGTAGAGGGATTTTCTGGGTCTCCTCTTCCTGAGAGTTCTTTTCTTTCAATTTAACTACATCTGATTTGTCCTCTGAGGCCTACAAAAAGCCTTCCTTTTCCAGGAAGCCTTCAGAGATTGTTGCAGCCCCTCGTGTGCTCTCTCTCGTCTGAACTTTCAATGGCTTTCTTCTCTGTACTGCTCCCTTGCAGGGGGTTGATCTTACTTTGAGTTTATCCTCTGTCCTCACCAGACCGTGAATGCCTTCTGGAGGTACCTGGGTCCTCCTCTGCCTCTCGGGTTTGTAACCAGGAAGCTGGTGGCCCTGGCACGTGGCATTACCCACCTCATGCAAGAAGACGGGGTTTGGAGTCACCCCACCCCCACCCCCAACTCAGTCCTGGCCCTTCACAGAAATAACATCAGTAACCAGGGAAGTAATAATAATAATAATGGCTAACATTTGAGTACAAAACATGTGGTACACATTCACCGTTTCCTATTCTTGAAGCTCATTCATTCCCTATCAGGTGGATTCTGTTACTATGCATTCCCATTCTACAGATGAGAAAACTGAAGCTCAGAGGGGAGAAGTAATTTGCCCAGGGACTCCAAGCTGGTAAGTGGCAGAGCTTGAGTTTGGACCTAGGTCTGCCTGACTCCAGAGCTTGAATCCTTGGATAAGTCGCTTTCCCTCTCTGGGCCAGAATTGCCCCTGCACCCTGATGTCAGTGAGTTCACAGACCTTGTGAGGCTCATTGTTGTTGTTTGTTCTGGTTTATTAAGATACAGTCTCCATACAGTAAACATTTTTAAAAATGTATACAGTTCTTTGTATTTTGACAAACATCAACAGTCTTGTAAACGCCCTCACACAATCAAGATACAGAACATTTCCATTACCCCATTGTCCCATTGTTGTATCCCCGGCCTTTCCCCCGAGCCCCAGCTGTTGGCCATCACCGATCTGATTTCTGTTCCTATAGTTTTGCCTTTTCCAGAATATCCTATAAATGGAACTGTAAAGTTAAGTAGCCTTTTGTGTCTTTTTCTTTAGCTCAGCATAATGATTTGAGTCATCCATGTTTTACCTGTATCAGTAGTCTGTTCCTTTTTATTGCCAAATAGTATTCCATTGTATGAATGTAACACAGCTTGGTTATCCATGTACCAGTTGATGGATGTTTGGGTTATTTCCAATTTTTTTTTTCTTTTGGCTGTTAGCAGTTGTGTTTAGGTTTTTGTGTGAACGTAAGTTTTCAGTTCACTTGGGGAAATACCTAGGATTAGGGTTCCTAGGTTGTGTGATAAGGGTATGTTTAACTTTGTAAGAAACTGCCAGCTATTTTCTAAAGTGGCTGCACCATTTTGCAACCCCACCACAGTGAATGACATTTCCAGTTATTCTCCATTCTCACCAGTCCTTATTATGTAGTCAGTTTATTGAGATTTGAGTTATTCTAAAAGATATATCTTGGTATTTCCTTGTGGTTTTCATTTGCATTTTCCTAATTGCTAATGATTTTGCACTTATTTTCATATGTTTGTTTGGCATCTGTATCTCTTCTTTGGTGAAACATCTATTCAAATCTTTGTGTATTTTAAAAATTGTGTTCTTTTCTTATTGAGTTTTGAGAGCTCTTTATATATTCTGGTTGTCAGTCCTTTATCAAATGTGTTTTGAAAATATTTTCTCCTAGTTCATAGCTTTGTATTTTCTTAACAGTCATTTTAAGAACAGAAGTTTTAAATTTTGCTGAAGTCCAATTTATCAATATTTTCTTTTCATGTTTTTTGGGTCATATTAAGAACTTTTTGCCTAACTCAGGGTCACAAGGATTTATTCCTGTTCTAGATGTTTTATAGTTTTAGCTTTTACATTTAGGTTTATGATCCATGTTGAGTTAATTTTTATATAAAGTGTAAAGTATTGGTCTAGCTTCATATATTTTTTTTTTGCATATGAATATCTAGTATCATTTGTTACAGAGTCTCTTTTCTCTTTTGCATTATGTTGGCCCTTTGTCAAAAATAATTGCCCTTGTGTGTGGGGGTCTCTTTCAGATGCCTTTGTTCTGTTCTGTTGACTTTTTATCTATCCTTTCGTCAGTATCACTGTCTTGTTTACTGTAGGTTTATGTAAGTCTGGAAATCAGGTAGGGTGAGTCTTCCAACTTTGTTCTATTTCAAAATTGTTTTGGCTATTCTAGATTATTTGCATTTCCATATAAAGTTTAGAATTGGCTTGTTGATTTCTATAAAAAAGTTCTGCTGGGATTTTGACTGGGATTGTACTGAAACTTTAGATCAATTTGGACAGAATTGACATATTGACAGTGAGTCCTCCAATCAATGAATATGGTATATCTCTCCATATATTTAGGTCTTTGATTTCTCTCATCCATATTTGATAGTTTTTAGCATACAAATCTTGCACATATATTGTTAAATTTATCTCTAAGTTCACTTTTCTTGGTGCTATTGTGATTAAACTTTTTCCAGTTATTGATTACTAGTATATAGAAATACAATTAAGTTTTTTTATCATAAACTTCTGATGTAGAGTTTTTTGCTTGCATGCTGGTGCTTGATGTGTTTCAGAAGAATTGTCGTCAAGTGGATAATTTTTTCTCCTGGATTGTCAGAAACATCACTTCTGCTTATGATGTTCCCAAAGATAGTGTGTGAATTTATCTGACCGAGAGAGATGTGACAGCTTAGGCAGATCACCTCAGCCTTGGGTATCAGTTTCACATCCTGTAAAATGGAATACAGTGCATAATGGAAGAGAACGGAACTGGATGGCCTGGTGAGGTCCCTTCCAGCCCTGAGCCTATGTTGAGTTCAGTGTGATGTTCATGTAAACCTCAGGACGGGAGATTTGGAAGTCCTTACTTATCATGGGGAACCCTCTCCTCATTTCACAGAACAGACAGGATAGGGCACTTGCCTGGGGCTGCACAGCGGCTGCCTGGAGGGCATGTCTCCTGTTCCTTGCCCCCGACCCTGCACCCCGATTTGGACCGGTAAAGGCGGCCTAGCTTGGGGACTGGGAGATGACTCCTCAGCTGAGAAGGAGGGAGGGAGAGGTTGGAGAGAGGGCCATGGGTGCTGGTAGCCAGGAGGCCCCAGGCTTTCCCAGGAGCCATGACCCTCCAAAGTGGCCAGATCGCATTTGGCTGTTTGCAAAGTGTAAACGCACTGTGCCTGGAAATGCAGATTTTGGCTGACTTTGCCCTGAGGTACTGAGTGTGGAGTTTATTTTTATTTATTTATTTGTTGTTGTGAGTGTGGAATGTAAAGGCATTTAGTAACTCTCTGGTCTGGAATCAGGTTCTGGGCATTGCTTGGGACTCCATCAGTGTTATTCCATTTACTACAACTGGGAGAGGGCAGGAACCCCCATTCCTCTAAGTCACTGCAGGCAGCCTAGGAAGCTGAAGTGGGGGCCACAGGGCAGAGGGGAGAGGTTGGAGGGCAGGGAAGAGCCTCGTTAGTCCTAGAGACCCTGGCCTGGTCTTTATTTAATAGGAGCAGCTCTAAGCACTTTACACCCATTAGCTTTGCTTTTCAGGACACCCCTGTGAGTTATCATCCCATTGTACAGACGAGGAAACTGAGGTTCATTGAGGTTTCACAGGGAACAAGTGAAGGAGCTGTGATTTGGAGACACATTTTCTCTGCACCCAGATGCTACTGTCCCCTTTCCACCTTCCATGCTACCTCCTGCTGTAGAAGGCTCCTTGGCACTGAACACAGTGGGTCATGGTGGCTGTGCCTCCTGGTTGGTGGTCACTGCCCGGGGTCCAGGCAGAGGATGGGGCCTTGGCTGGCAGGATAGCCACAGCCGGGTTGGCCTTTCCATCTATCCCTCTTTAAGTATAGAAAGAAACGTAGACCCTGGCAGGATCCCCGAGAGGATGCTGGAACACCATCCCAGGGCTCTTGATCCACACAAAAGACTTGGGGCCTGAGGTGACCACGGCCTGCTGGCCATCAAAGCCACACCACAGTCCAGGGCTGGGCTGGAGCCGGAGTGGACGGCTGGTGCTGGCCTGTTTGGCCAGTTACGATTCTTTCCCCTGCCAGAGTCTTTCCCTTTGGGAGGGAAATCAGGGAAGGAATGGAAAACCTGACTGCATTTTTTTTTAAGAGATGCAAAGTGAAGGACACAGGGAAATGATACGAGGTACTTCAGCCAGAACAAACAAGCAAATAGCTAAATAAAAGAGAGCTGATTGAAGTTGAATCTGGGTAAGAGTTATCTTAGGGAGTTCTTCTTAGAAGCAGAGCCTGAGACTGGGATTGGATGCTTGTGGTTTATGGGGGGCATGTGCTCAGGAGAAGGGAGTGTGGGAAGCAGGAGAGGGCAGCAAAGATGTCGTCTCAGCTTTGTCTCAGCTTCGGCCTGATCCCACCTCCCACCGGGAGCCCCGGAGCAGGAGTTGGTGGCACCTTGAGACAAGGGGGTGGTGGGTCTTTTGCTCCCCATGTCAGTCAATCATTGGCTGTAGGGTGTGTGCACACTCATGTGGGCTAAGGGTTGCTGTGGTCACCAGATCTGACCAGGGCGATTCTCCCTATAAGGGAACGTCTGTGAACCATTAGCATCCCCAACCTCCCAGTAGCTGGAGATACAGGGACCTCGGTGGGGCAGGTAACAGCATCTCCCATGTGGATATATGAAGGGTTGTTACTATTCTTTTTACCTTTGGTGTATGCTTGGGATTTTTCATAGGGAAAAGGAAAAACTCCTGAAACAAGGTTCTGAGAAAGAAGGAAGAAAAAGGAACTCATGCCCATTGAGTGCTGGCTTTATGCCAAGCATCCCGTGCCCTTCTTTCACCTGAGTTATTTCACTGTTACAGATGGGGAAATTAAGGCACAGAGAGGTTAAATAACTAACACAGAATGTTAGCAAATCAAAGTACAGTATATCCAGTAATATTTGAATTTCAGATAAACCAAGGAAAAATTTTAGTCTATGTATGTCCTATGCAATATTTGGGACAATAATAACCTAAAAGATTATTAATCGTTTTGTCTGAAATTCAGATTTAACTTGGCATGTATTTTACCTGACACCAAAGCCTATGCTTTTCAACCCCGATGAGTATAGCATTAACAAAATGTTTTTAGAAACATCATCTTGCCAGGTCCTCACAAGGATGTAAACTTAGAGCAGAGGCCATTAGAATCATTGGGCAGCTTTGGAAAAAAATACTGATGGCCAGGTTTCACCCCAAACCAATTAAATCAGAATCTCTCTTGGAGTCCTTGTCTGTGTGTCCCACCCCACACTCTCCTCACCATCAATACATTTCTAAAGCTTGGCAAGTGAATCTAATGTGCAATCAGGGCCAAGAATCATTGGCTTCAGTGCCCAGTTCTTGTTCTTGAATGTGGAAAGGAATAAACCAGAGACAAAAAGGGGACCTTCTGGTACCTAGAAAGTGCCCAAAGCCGCTTTGGGCCCAGGAATGCGCTGGGGAGAGGCAGGGAGCCTATGCTCTGTCAGGAGCTCTCATCAACCTCCCCACTTCAGCATCCTCCCTACGGCTTCCTGCTACCAGCAGGCGGAAGTTCAGCCTGGCATCTGGACCCTTGTCCTAGCTCTTCTCTCTACTTGGAGTGCCCTGCCCATCTGTTCTTTGTTCATCTGGCAAACTCCTTTCCTTCTGAAGGTCCAACTCACATGTCACTTCCTCCCTGGCCCTGCCCTGTCAACTCCCCAGCAGAGCTGGTCACTTCACCCTCCATCAACTCCTGGCACAGGTTTTGGCGATAGCACTTCACTTCTTGGCAGAAGTGGGAGGGAAAGCCGCTTGCCCCTTTCACTAGCTTGGTACTTCTCCATGTCCTGTGCCCTTCTGTGTCGCCAGCACACAGCATGGGGCCTGCATGGTGTGAGCACTTGCCTTGGAGGGAGAGGAAGGATTTTGTTGGGAGGGCAGGGTCCAGTCTGTCCTGGCTCCACTGTCCCCGGTAGGGTCCTCCTCTCTTGCCACTTCTCTTCCTGGCTGGCACTTAAGCCGTTTGCCTGGAGCCCAGGCCCTCTGCAGTTCAAAGGTAAACAGGTTTATAACAACTTGGAGAAAAAAAAAAAAAGCAAGTGAGCCAGGAAGTCGTGCAGTGCCAGCACTGGGCCTGGGTAGGTGGAAAAAGGCCCCACTGGCAAACGCAGAGCCTCGCAGCCAAGCCCCAGCCGGCTGGGGTTGAGTCTCCGCTTCCCAGAACTGTCTGGATAAACACGGAAGTGAGGCACGCGGCCTCCCACCCTTCAGAAATGGGCCACGGCCGGCCGAGAAGACTGGGGGCTGCAGAGGAGGCAAGGGGAGTGAGGACCCCAGTTAGGAGAGGAGGCTCACCTACTTTTTACAGCCTCGTATTTAATTCTGCTGCAAACATACACTGAGCCACTGATCAGCTATTTTTACCTCAATGGCTGGGGGCTCGGGGATCAATAAAGGAGACCCTGTCCCTCAGGAGCTCTCTTTCTTGTGGGGCAGACAGTTCCAGGACAGGGGGACTAAGGGGCCAAGGTTGGGGATGGCAAGGGCACAGCCGAGGTGTGCATTGGGTGGACATGGCCCGTCTCAGGCTCTGAATGGAGCTCTGGGTGCTGGTGTGTGTGGTCATTCATCGATAAGTCTGTCCCTTTATCAACCTGAAACCTTAGAGCAGTGCATAAAAGAGTGTCACAGTAATCCAGGACGTTTGGAAAATAGAAAAACATTGCCTGGTACAGAACCACCACACTCAGTTTCCTTTGTGTCCCTTTATCATCTTGCCTCATCCACCCGTTTTCACACAATTACAGTACAGTGGCAGAGAAGATAACATTTTCCTTTGTGCCCTCTTCATCTAACCTTGCGTTAGAAGCAGTTTTCCATGTGGCACCCCCAGGCTTCCATGTGTTGATGAATGACTGCTTTGTCCATGGGCAGGTCTGCCCCTAAATCTTCTCCAAGAGGTGGGTGGGATGTGAAGGTGCAGGCTGCATTTGGGGGTCAAGAGCAGGTTCAGGTGGATAGGCTAACCTATGAGGGGAACAGGGCAAGGTAGTGGACAAGATAGTGGATGGTGGAAGCTGAGACCATCTATTGGGAGTCTTTGAATCCATGAGGTGCAAACATGGGTGTCCTTTCTTGGTCCTGTGTCACTGACGGGTAACCAGGCGGAAACTGCTCAAGTCTGCGGCCTTCTGGGCACTAGACATGACCAGCGAGTGGCTTGACGTGTCCATCTCCCAGAGAGAGCCCTCCCCGGCCCTCTGACTCCCAGTACAGCGCCTCCACCACACAAGGATGGGCTGGGTGGGCTGGCAGGATCCGCTGGACCAAGTGGTGCAGAATAGAGCCCCCAGCAAGGGATGCCGGGGTAGGGTGGCGGGTGGGGTGGGCAGCAGTGGACCTTTATGGTTTGCTTAAAACATACCTATTTGCTTTTGTTTTTCAAACTAGTGCATGGCTCAATTGTTGGGAAATTTGGAAAGCGTAGAAAAGAGATGGGTGGGGGGGATCTCCCGTAATCCCACTCTCCAGAGATAACTGCTGTTAACATTTTAGCTTATTCTGTTTAACTTTTTTCCATTAAAAAT
>PVKY010003666.1:0-21088 GCA_004027775.1 Bradypus variegatus
CAGAAGGGGAAGAGAAGGGTAAAGGTCTAGAAAGAGTATTCAAAGAAATTGTTGGGGAAAACTTCCCAAACTTCTACACAATATAAATACACAAAGCATAAATGCCCAGCAAACTCCAAATAGAATAAATCCAAATAAACCCACTCCGAGACATATTCTGATCAGACTCTCAAATATTGAAGAAAAGGAGCAAGTTACGAAAGCAGCAAGAGAAAATTAATTCACCACATACAAAGGAAACAACATAAGACTAAGTTGTGACTACTCAGCAGCCATCATGGAGGCAAGAAGGCAGTGGCATGACATATTTAAAACTCTGAGAGAGAAAAATTTCCAACCAAAAATACTTTATCCAGCAAAACTCATCTTCAAATTTGAGGAAAAGCTTAACTTTTTCACAGACAAACAAATGCTGAGAGAGTTTGCCAATAAAAGACCTGCCCTACTTCAGATACTAAAGGAGCCCTACCAACAGAGAAACAAAGAAAGGAGAAAGAGATATAGAGAATTTTAACAGACATATATAGAACCTTACATCCCACATCACTAGGACACTCATTTTTCTCTAGTGATTACAGATCTTTCTCCAGAATGGACCACATGCTGGGACATAAAACAAACTGCAATAAATTAAAAAAAAAGTTGAACATATTCAAAGCACAATCTCTGACCACAATGGAATACAAATAGAAGTCAATAATTTATGAATCGTAACTCCACTATTTACTTCCTGCATGATATAAAATATACAAACTCTAATGACAAATCAGTGGTTTTGAACTCAATGTAAAATAGGTAATTTTTGACAAGAACTATATAAAGGTGGGGGGATGGAGGAGTATAGGTACATAGTTTATGTGTCCTGTTGAAATTAAATTGGTATCAAAGAAAAACAAGATTGTTATGTATTTAAGGGTTTAATTTTAAGCCCCACAGTTAACACAAAGAAATTAGCAGAGAATATGACCATAGAGATGAAAAGTAGAGTATGGGTTAAGAGAAATGGGGGAAGGGGCAATGGGGAGTTAAGAAATGAGTGTAGGGTTGCTGTCTGAGGTGAAAGGGAATTTCTAGTAATGGATGGTGGGAAGGTGATAGCATTATAACATTCTAAATGTGATTAATCCCACTAATGGAATGCTAGGGAGGGGGTGGAATGGGAAGATTTAGGCTGTATATATGTTTCCACATTGAGAAAAAAAAAAGACAGTCTAAATAGATGACAATTCAATGCCAAGGATGACCCTGGATGGGATCTGAGGATGGAGGACAGGAGGCTCAAAGGAACACAGCTGAGACATAAGGGAAAGGAAATAGAATGTAAGCTTTATATCATTGTTGAATCTTTTGTACTTCTTAGCTGCGCTCAATGGGATTGCATAAAAGAATGTTCTTCTTCATGGGAATTGTATATGTGAATTATAGTGTTTGTTCAAGGATGTGTGCAGCTAGCTCTCATATGTTCAGAAGACAGAGCAATAGATGATGGATGATAGGGAGGGAGGGAGGCAAAGAAATAGCGGTGTGACATCATGTTAAAGTTAGTGGATCGGGGTATCGGTGGGGGTCAGGGAATGCTGGAGTTCTGTGTATGGAGTTTGTATTGTTTTTGCAACTGTTCCTATAACTTTGAATTTATTTCAAAATAAAATGTAAAAAAAAAAAGAATATATAAGGAACTCCTATAACTCAACAACAGAAAGACACCTCAATTAAAAATGGGTCAAGGATTTGGATAGACATTTTTCCAAAGAAAATACCAAATGGCCAATAAGTCTATGAAAAGATGCTCAACATCACTAGCCATTAAAGAAATGCAAATTAAATCTATAATGAGCTACTACTTCACTCACACTAGGATGGCTGTTATTTAAAAAATGGAAAATAAGTGTTGGTGGGAATGTGGAAAGACAGGAACTCTTGTACAGTGTTGGTGGGTATGTAAAATAGTGCAGCCTCTGTGGAAAACAGTTTGGTGGTTCCTCAGAACATTAAACATAGAATTATCTATCACCTGGTAATTCCACTGCTAGATATATACCCTGAACAATTGAAAACTGGAATTCAAACAGATATTTGTACATCAATGTTCACAGCAGCAATATTTCCAATAGTCAAAATGTGGAAGCAACCCAAGTGCCTATGAACAGATGAACATATAAACAAAATCTGGTATGTCCATACAATGGAAAATTATTCAGCTATAAAAAGAAGTGAAATGCCAGTACATGCTACAACATGGATGAACCGTGAAAACATCCTGTTGAGTGAAATAAGCCAGACACACAAGAACAATTATCATATGATGTTTCTTATATGAAATACTTAGAATAAGCAAATTCATAGAGACAGAAAGCAGAATTGTGGTTACCAGGGGTGGAGAGGAGGGGAAAGAAGGGAATGGGACATATTACCAAATGAGTATGAGTTTGTGTTTGGGATGATGAAAATATTTGGAAATAGATAGTAACTACACTAGCCAATGTGTTTAATGTCAAAGAATTGTCCAGTTAAAATTATTTTTGTTATGTATATTTAGCCACACATAAAAATAAATAAATTTTTTAAAAGATCTTCATCTTGATTACACCTGTAAAGACCTTTTTTTCCAAATAGTCACTGTCACTGTCTGGAGATCCAGATGTGGACATATCTTTGCCGGGACTACCATTCGGCTCATATAAGGAACGTGGGAGGAGCAGTGCCTGCCTGGCCTGGCCCTTCAGTGTTAGGAATGTTTATCCCTGTCCCGCCTGGGAAGCTGTGCCTCCCTCCGACAAGCAGCCAGGTCCTCGGGGAACTGCCTCCACTGAAGTCTCTACCCCATAACACCTGCCGGATCTGATTGGAGGTGTAGGGATCGGAGTTAGGGACCAGACATGGGGGAGTCCACGGTCCGGACGGGCAGACAGACAGACCCAGGAGTCAGGTCCTCGGGCTCCCTGTCCGTGCCTCTCCGTGACGGCACAACTCCCAGCTGAAGAGGCGGACGGCACCTCAGGTGCAGCCAGCCCCGGGCCTGCACTCCGCTTCCGCTCTCACCGAGCACCTGACGCGGATACCCACACAGGGCGCTCTCCGTCCTCTGGAATGACTCCCAAGTCCCTCGGCAGTGACTAAGCACCTCTCAGTCACGGCTCCGGCCATTAATTTCAGCACCGTGGCCGTCTGGATGTCCTGTTCTCCCGTAGCGCCAAGGCTGTCCGCGCTGCTCCTGATTTAAGAGACAGTATCACTTGCTTCCAAGTTTATGAGGCAATAAACAGCCCTCGCATATTGATGAATGCGGAGGTGTTTGCTCAGCACATTTGCTGTGTGCATTTATTACAAGGGCTCTGCTTTAAAGCAAATGAGACTGCAACTGTTTGCATTTCCTTTCGTAGGGCCAGGCCCTTCCCTCTACAATTGTCTTCTTCTCTTTCATCCCTGGTCCCTCTTCCCATGGTGCCGGGGCAGTAACGTGCCCCACCGAGAATGCTCACCTGTTGTGGGAAACTCGCCAGCCCCGTTCTCACGGGCCTTGGGGCACCTACGAGGACACAGGGCTCACTGCTCAGAGGGTCATGGCATAAGGGAAATGAAGAGGGTCATTTTTCTGAAGGTCCCCCCCATGAGGATGCCTCTCCGGCATTGCCTCCTCCTCCCTGAGGAAGAGAACACATCATCATCATCATCACCATAAAACAGTCACCATGCCAGCATCCAGCCTCTCACGGCATAACACACCAAATAAAATTCCTTTTAATCTTTAGAAGCTGGGACGCCTACGAGGCTGGGCTGTTAGTCCATAAAGATGAATCTTTGGAGCATTTACTAGCCGAATGCCCTGTGAATCCAAACTGGTTTATGTATAAAATATTAAGAAGGTTCGGAGGAGGTGTGGGGCCGGGTGGGGGGCCAACGGGAGAGATTGATTGCAAACTTTGTGCCGACTGTGCAGCTCCGTGCATGCCAAACGGCGAAAACAACACTTGAAAAATGTGTTAGATTATCCAAAACACAAACCTGATTTATAGCCGCAGTAATCCCCGTCTTGCCATCCATTTCAGTAATAGAGATTAGGACAATGGTGGCGTTTCGCTGGGTTTTGCCAGCTCAGTCCCCACTCCCAGCAACCCCCAAATCCACCATGAATCAGACAATAAAATCAAGAATTAGCACTTTTAACCAGATATTCTGATATGGAGGGTTTTGAGTTTTGAAGCATCTTCTGAGTTTGGAATAAAAACTGACCAGATGAGGATTTTTTTTACTTTTGAAACTAATAATTATTGATTGCTTGAAATCATAGAGTTTCCTAGTGGGAGGGAGGGGGCAAGCTCCCCAGGAGCTCTGGGGCTGTGTATACAATGGGAAGTGCGTGTTTGGAGTAGTTGGGTTGCTCAGCTCCAGGAGCACAGTCACGTGGTGGCCACATCGGTGGCTTCTCCTGGAGTGTGACCATGGCCCTGGGTACAGGGCATCAGGGACCACCTGCGTTGGGGGAGACAAGAACAGAGCTGCTGTCAGGGAGCATGCCAGCATCCACCCCCTCTGTTACTGGAGACATTTAGTATACATTCATTCAGTGACATTCGCCAGCCACCCGGGATATGCAAAGCACTGCTAGGCACATGGGAGACACCACCCGTGGGCCCCCTTTCTCCCATCTACTAGGTGTTTTGTGAGACTCTGTAGGAAGCAAATCAGGGGCCTGCCCTCCAGGACCCTACAGTCTGAGCTGGAATTGAGGCACAGGTATGTTGCAAGCAAGTGAACGAACTTAGCCAAAAACTAATTGGCATCATGTCAAGTCAGGGGTCAGTGAATGGAGGGAACTCCTGGGGTGTGGGACGAGGATGTGATCGAGGGAACTCAGCCTTTCATTCTGTGCAAAGGCTCCAGGGAGGAGCTGGAAGATGGGGAGTTGTCTAACTGGCGGGCCCATCCACAATATTGTCTGCCTTTCTTGAAGAACTGTGACCCCTAAAAGCTGCCTTCCAAAACCTACTCTTCTAGGTCAATCTTGTTCCTAAGTTTATTGTTCTAGGAAAGAGTTTAGAAAATGCTCATCTTTTCTTCCATCCCTTGAACATGCACAAGGCCAAGACCACTCAAGGACTCCTCAACTGTTCTAGAAATGCTCAGCAAACTCCACCCTGCCCAAGCAGCATAGGAGACTCTGCGTCCATGCACGTCCATTTAATCAGCAGAGAAAATTCAGGCCTGGGATGAGGGTATACTCTTGAGGTTGGGGGACAATCCTACCACCCACCTTGGGAGTACGAGACCAGCAGCGGACATGGCTGAGTGGATGAAGGCTGGTCCCTGCTCCACAGAGCTGATCATGGGCGAGGGGACAGGTGGTCAACATACAGGATGATGAGCCCTGCTGTGCCCCAGAGCACAGGGCACAGCAGTAGGTAAAGTCAACAGAGGAGCCTGATGGTAACACTGAGACCCAGTTGCTGAAAGAGAGGCTGGGGGTGGGGGGGTGGATCAGTATTCATTCTTGGGGGTATCGGTGGGCCAGACCCTTCCCTAAGGATTTATCTAAATCAATCCTCACAACAACCCAGTGACTCAGGGACCACTATGACCCCATTTTACTGAGGAGGGCACTGACGATTAGCTAATAAGTGATAGAGCAGGAATTCAAGCCCGTAAGTTTGATCCCAAAGCCTGAGCATCACCACATACCAAACTGCCTCTGCTGCAGCTGGTTTCTCATGCAGGGCCCAGCACCTCGGTCACTTCTCTGCTCTGAGAGCACCCTGGGGCCGGGTGGCCGGACGTCTTGGCATCCTTACACCTTCTTTCTCTCCTCCTCCCTCCACCAACACGAATATGTTACATGTACTTAAAAAAAAAAAAACACCTACCCACGCTAGACAAAACCCAAATCCATCTTGCCAAAGACATTTTCCTTTAGATTTAAAACCCTGTGTAATTTAAGAGATGTGTAATTCATGTGCTTGCATTTAAACCATCAAAGTGCTTTTAAAAGAGCTATTTGAAATCTTTGGAACTTTACGGACCTTTAAAGTTCTTTCTTTGAAACACAGGAATCATACACAGCAAAGGATAAAGACAGTCAAATACCAAAGAGTTAGGGGTGGGGTTGAGACTCCAAATCTGACATTTCTCTTTACAAAATTGAATTTTCTCATCTTTAACATCCACTTCCAATTAAGACCGCAGGCTGACACGGGACTCTCACACCCTGGCGAGCCCCTCCGTGGCCACCTTGGAAAGCCCTTCTGGCCCAGGGACGCCCTAAAATCCCCGCCGGGCCTGCACCGCCAATGCGCTTTTTCTCGGTGAGGATCGCCCTCAGGCTGCCGGGTCCGCGGTGCCACTCGCCAGGCGGGGCTCCCTGGATGTGCCGGTCAGCAGGGGGGGCTTTTTCTAAGTCACACAAAAGCGTCCAGGAGCGGGTTTTTAAAATGCGGATCCCCGGGCCCTTGGCCCAAAGTGCTGACCCAGGGCACTCAGGCCCTACTCAGCTCCGCGGGTCATGACCGCCAGGCTCCCAGCCCCGCAGGACTGACATCTCGGCTCCGGAAGAAGAGGAAAGAGAGGCGGGGTGCGCCCGGGGTCCCAGTGCAGGACAGGCGGGCGGGGCGCGCGTCGGGGTCGGTGGTCGTTGACCTTGGGCACTGGCGCCCGCGGCCCCACCTGCACGAGCTCTAGGGCACCGTCCCGGGGGGCGCTGGGGTCGCGTGAGTTCCCCCACCCTGAGTCCCCGAGAGGCGTCTCTACTACATCCGTGGTTCTATCAAATCCTTACGCACGGGTCTTGGTTTAGATGATTCCAGGTCGTTGGGCTAACCCACACCAGGGGAACTGTCGGCCGGAGGGAGGGGAGGCGACATCCAGAGATGGAGAGAGGGAGCCCGGCTCTGCTCGCCGTTGTCTTTCCCCGAAGGCCACCGGGTCGTCTTTGGCCTTGGCCGTGCCCACGGCGCATAAGCGGTGGTGGGACTTGAGCCGTGACGAGCTCCCGGCCGGGGTAGGGGCCAAGAAACGGCCATGGTCATTAAGTCCAACACCAACCATCCTGTCCCCGCCCCACAGCTCGCCTTGCCAAGAGTGACTGACCGACCCCGGGCCGGCGGGATGGAACTGGCCGTCCCGCCTTCCCCCACGCCGGGCCCACACCCCAGGGGGGCGCCGGATCCCGCGGCGCGCGGTGTCCAACTCCTCCGGCTTGCGCGATGTGGGCGCCCTCCCCCCGCGGGCGCGCAGAGGAGGCCCCGGGTGCCCAAGAGCAGGCAAGGGAGCGGGCGTGCGGTGCGAGCGCGGCCCCCAGGGTGCTCCTGCTCCCCCCCCCCCAGGGTGCTTGCGCAGTCTCCACTGTACAGTACTGCCGGCGGCCAGTATGTCAGCGTTAATGCCCGTCCTGAGGTTGCTGTTCGGTTTCAGTGTAGACTGCAGCCAGAACTTTCTCCTTAGTACCTGGTCAATCCTGATTTCTTCTGGGCTCTACCCAAAGCTGCCAGCTAGCAAGTCTCTGTGCCAAGGAATACTTTTAAACACGTGTCATATTTGAACAGAACATAAGTAAAGCCCTGCAGCCTTGGGTTCCCTTCCTGGGGAAAGTGGGGCAGGGATTCCAGAGTAGTGGGCCTAAATTGAGCCCCCAAGGTTTCCATGGCCAAGGGAGAGGCTGCCTGCTGGCCTGCCCCTGCCCACCTGGCCCCTGCAACTTCCACCAGCCTCTACCTCCCAGGCCCTGCCTGAGGGCTTCTCCCTTGGCCCAGCTCTGACCACCAATGACCATGAATGACAGCTAGGTCTCCACCCAGGCCTGAGTCCTCACCTTGTCCTATCTCCCAGCGACTATTGCCGTCATCAGTGAACGACCAGTGACATGGGAAATTCACCCTGCCTTCCCTTCCACAAACCTCCCTCCCCCATTCCAGCTTCCCCACTATGTGCAATAGCTACACCCCTGAGTACTCCAATATCAAAAACATGTGATCCATTTTGACTTCTTTCTCTCCCTTGCTCCCTTCGACACCAGATTTAATCGGACACAAAATCCCTGCCAATTCTCTCCTTGAAGGGTCACTCGAATCCATATTATGTTCAATGAAGGTTGAGTCTTGAAGGCCAAGAGCGAGATGAAGGGCTTTCCAGGCAAGGGAACAGCATGTGCAAAGATGGAGAGCAGAGACCTGGGTCCAGCTCTTCCGGAGCTGCCACACCCTCTCAAGTCCTTTGCCTTTTGGCACCTCCTTCCCTGCACTGGTCCCAAAACCGATCCGAGAGCTCTCAGGGGCCATTCACAGGTTTTGTCTCCATTGCTTCTTCAGGGAAGCAATGAGCTTCCTCAGCCCATTACCCAGGTGTGAGCAGAACGCAAGCAACCGTTTCACCACTTGGTCAACAAGCCATGTCCTTCTTAGCCTTTGAAGGTGGAGATCAGACACTGCCTTCCATGACAGGAGAGGCCCATCCAACCTTTTTCATCCTGGCCTCTCCTCAGATAGGCAGCCTCTTCCCCTTAACCCACCCACCCCCAACCACCCACACAATTCTGGACCCTCCTGTAAACTTTGTCTCCTTGGAGCTTTTGCTCATGGAGTAACAGGGGTGTTGCTTTAGAGTTGCTGAGTTGGAAGGTGGTGCAATCACCAGCTAGGAAAGGAAAGATCTCGGCCTATTCTTGGAGAATCTTTACATTAGTTAACAACAATAGCAATCACGTTCAGTACAGGAACACTGCTGACCAGAACAAGGCCCCTTCTGGGAGCCAGCATGGAACAAAGGTCTGCCTGGGTGGCATCTCTCATCTAGGCTTGTATTCATGGGAAATAACACAGCCTCATCAAATGCAAAAAGCCACATTATGACAACTGGGGATTTAAGAATTCCCCTGAGCCCAGCCAGACTCCTCTACTAAGTGCCTGTTAATATTCCACTTAAATACACAGATCTTGATAGCAGCCGCCTGCCTTCCAACAAATCACCCAGAAAATGGAGCGACTGGGTCTTCCCGTCACCAGAGAAACTGGTGTTGCAACTGTAACTGGCCAGTTGGTGAGCCTCTCCAAGGGTTTTGGGGGAGAGGGTACTGGGTTGGGCTCACCCCTGCTAGCCTGCCCACCCTGCCCTGCCTTGCTTGTCTCTTCTTCACTCAAGCTACGAGATAAAGAGCCACAGTTCCAGAAGGCTTTCTCTGTGGTGTACCAAGAAATCTTCTCCTCTCCTTCCCCTGGGGTGGGGGGTACTGAGAGAGGACCACTGAATTCAAGGGTGGAATGCTCAGATTGGACTTGCCTTCTGCCCTTTAGCAGCCATGTAACGCTGGACAGGCACACACCCTCCAAGCCTTGCTTTCCTCAGTGAAGGCAGGAACCGTCGCCAAAGCACCCGGCCCACGTGCCCGCATGTTTAGAAGAGACGAGGTCAGGCGCAGTGATCTGTGCAAACATCAGTTAGTATTATGGTACTTGACTTCCCCACGGCACCAGGGACTGGAATATGAACCAGTAACTTACAGAATAACAAGAATGATGGCCATTATGGAGCACTTACCAGTGTGGGAAACACTACTTTATATGAAATATTTAATTTAATCTCCATAGGGATCCTAAGAAGACAGACATGATCATCATCTCCATTTTCCATGTAGGACAATACAGGGGCTCCGTGGCTTGCAAGGCACAGGGTCACTGGCTTGTGTGGCTGAGGGAAGCATCCCACCACCATTTGGAGAGAGTCTGTGGGTTCAGAGCCGAGCCCTTGTGTTAACCCGGTTCTCTGGAGAGTTCATTCTGCCTCTGCCTGGAGCTCAGTGAGCCCGCACGCCCCTCCATCCCCTTCCTGGCCTCTCTTGTGCCTCGGGACCCAGCTAACTGGGCAGGAATCCCCTGCCAAGTGTGGTACAGGTTTCTGGGCCCAGAGTGTCACATTAGAAAGTCCAGCTCTGGAACCCGGAAATGACACCCTGCCCCAAACTGCTGAGAGCACACGTGGGGGGTGAAGGGCTCTTCCCGGTCAGGTGGACTGGCCTCTGTACTCAAACAGAATCGCCACTGGGGGTCTGACTGCTGCCTCCAGCCTTTGCAATGCTGGCTCCTGGAGTCACATCTTGGCCAGGTGTCCCCTCTGCTGTTTTTTTTTTTTGGGGGGGGGTTGGTCTGCAGCATCCTCTCTGGTACACACTGCTAGGGTACAGCCACTGAAAGGCTGGTGGGGTGGGAAGAGTCTTGGCAGATACCACGTGTACTTCCTGACCATGATTCAGCGATGGGACCAGCCAGCTTGTCCCTCGTGGCCACTGTCCTTCATGTAGGCATCTTGGGGCCACCCTCGGGGACCTGAGCTCAGGTTCTACAAAGTGCTGGAGTCTGGTACAGGGGCGCTGATCCCTTTGTCCTCTCCGGGATGAAGCCCCACTGCCCTTAGTGGGCACAGAAGTTGGATGAAGGACACACTCTTCATCAGAGAGCACATCCCAGAGTGCTGAGCCCTTCCCAGCTGTGTGGAGCATTCTCTACTGACCATAAGGCCATTCAGTGAAACCACCTGTTGGCACACACACACTGACGTTCCAGAGTACAATTTTTTCAAAGCAAAGCCCACCTGTCACCTAATGCAATCAATAAATCAGATGCTTGTTCCCTGCAATATCTCAAAGGAAGTCTATTGGATATGTTAATCATAACAATGTACTCATAGCATACTTTTCAATTTGAATTAATTTGTGCACCTAATTCTGGCTACTGAATGTCTTCATTTAAAATATACATATACATGTATTTTGTTCGGTATTTTAATTAGGCCCAAAGGAATATACTTTCAAATTTTGGTACACTTCATTTGTTATATTAATGAAAAGGCACTTTAAATCAAGTTTCATGTGGATATTTCATTATGTATGCTGTTCTTCCACACCTCTAAAAGGGATTTATGTTCCTGGTAGTAACCACAAATACTTGCAGTGGACATGTTGTTAATTTAAAATGTAAAGTTTTCTTTTGAGGGGCGGCAAAAATATAAGGTTCCACTCTACTCCCAGTGCAGCTAACTTCCCTATAAAGTTTCTGCCCCACGAATCAAAATGGCAGCTCACCATCCCTGTCCTTCACCCCCACACCCAGGAGTGGGTCCCACGGGCTCTGCCCCCAGCCATCCAGCACCGGGATCCGTTGTTCATATCAAGATTTACGGGATGGAAGACAGTATTATAATTTAGGGATTGGAGCCCCAAACTAAGGGGACGAGCAGGTGGTGTTGGGTGCTAGGCATCAAAGACTGGGAAGGAAAGGATCTGGGGGTGGGGGTAGTCTGGGGCCTCTTGGCTCTGGAATCACTGTGGTGAGGTGTAGATCTGGGGGCTTGATTGTGGCTTATGCCATCTGTGATGGTTCTTAAAGCTAATCCATTTCTGTGGGGGCGACCCTATTGTGGGTGGGGCCTTTTGATTAGGTTATCTCAGTTGAGGCCTGCCCCAGATGGGTCTTATTCCTCTTACCGGAGTCCTTTATAGGAGGATAAAAGACAGAGAGAAGACAGAAAAAAGCCCCAGAGAGGCTAATAGAGAAAAGCCAAAGAAGCTGAGAGACAAGGACATACACAGAAGCTCAGAGGAAGCCACTGAAGATAGAAGCTGGAAGCAACAAAACCCAGGAGAGAAGGGAGAGACCAGCAGACGCCATGTGCCTTGCCATGTAGCAGAGGAGCCCAGGTGTCGCCTGTTGATGCCTTGATTTGGACATCTTCATGGCTCCAGAACTGTGAGCTTGTAAGCTAATCAATCCCATTGTTAAAAACCAGCCCATTTTGGTATATTGCATTTCAGCAGCTTTAGCGAATTAAAGCAGTATCTACACACAGTATCAGTGATGACGATACCATGTGCAGCCCCGCCCCCCAGTAATGTGGCAGGACTTTAAGCCAGTGTGGCCCTTATGGGCCACTGGATGTCCCTCACACTCTGGGCACATCATGTCGTTCACTCTTCCGCACAGGGCTGTGAGGGTGACAGTACTGCCCCTAGCCCTGTGTCACAGAGGCAGAAACCGAGACCCACAGCGGTGGCTCCGAAGCCAGGCTGGGTGCTCCCACCCACCAAGTCCTACCGAGAGCAGGTTCTGTGGGAGACAGACCTCCCAGCCCTGTGGATTTGGGCGACTGTGACATATGTAATGAGAGGTAAACGTGACCTGAGTAGCTAAATAAGAAGGCAAAGCAGTCTCAGTCCTGGGCCCGGTTTAGGAGAGGCTGAATTACAGCTCCCTTCCACACTGATGAAACCTCAAAAGTTAAGCTCCATTAGACACATGTGCTGGCTCTAAATTTTAGTTTAGTGTGAACAAGTGGTTTGTTAAATCTTCCTCTAGCCTCGTCTCAGTAGGTTTTCCTGGACTGCAGGGGGTCCCCGAGAGTGTCACCGAATGCCCCTTTCATTCTCATCCCTGAGATGAAGGGGGTGGACATGCAGATGGTTAAGCTGGTAGGGGAATGGACACCCCGCTCCTAGGTGGCCCTGGGTGATTTGTATACGTGTTGACCAACATTAGGGTGCTGGACCTGCATGATAATCCCGTAGATCAAATTGTTTTCATCAAATTCTCAGAGAAGTGAAGTGACCCTGCTGGCACGGTGGGGCAGGGACATGGCCAGAATGGACATGAAGATCTGCCTGACCTCTACCCTGCTGCTCTGTCTGGGGTGAGGGGCTCTGGGTGACTTTTTTTTTTAATTATGATACCAGATATACAACATAAAATTTCCCATTTTCACCACCTTTAAGCATTCAATTTGATGGCACTCATGCTATTATGCTACCATTCCCCGCCATCTGTCACCAAAACTCTCCCATTGCCCCAAACAGAAACTCTGTCTCTGCATCGACTCCCCATTTCCCCTTCCCCCAATCCCTGGTGACCTCTAATCTACTTTGTGTCTCTATGAATTTACTTGTATTCTAAGTATTCATATCAGAAAAATCATACAATATTTGTCGTTGTGTGCCTGGCTTATTTCACTCACCATGGTGTCATCAAGGTTCATCCATGTTGTGTCATGTATCAGAACAGCGTTCCTCGATTATTGTTTTCCTTAAACTTTTAATTTTGAAATAATTTCAAACTTACAGGACAGCTGCAAAAAATAATACAAATAATAATTACTTTTATTTTTTGCATCCAGAGAACTCCAACAGGCTGCCCACCCAGATACCCAGATCCACCAACTTTTAACATTTGCTGTCTCTCTCTCTCTTTCTTTTTCTTCCCTGCCTCCCTCCCAGGGGTCCCATCCTCCATTTCTTCCTTCCTTCCTCTCTTTCTCTCATCTATCTGTCTCTGTATCTATCTTTCTAATCAGCTATCTATCTGTTTTCTAAGCATTTGAGAGTAGGTTGTATATATACATCATGCTCCTTGGACACATAATATTTCCATAAAGTTTTCCAAAGAACACGGATATTCACTTATGTAACCACCTTAAGTACAATGATCAAGTTCAAGATATTTAACATTAATATACAACTTTAAGTATATATTCTAATTTTTTCATATGTCCCCATAATGTCCTTTTGGGTCTTTTCTTCTCCATTATCATATCCTGTCTAAGATCATGTATTATATTTAGTTGTCCTTGTCTCTTTATTTGCTCTACTTTTTTTTAAGCATGGAAATAAATACACAACATAAATGTTCCATGTCAACCACTCCCCAGCACACCTAATTCAATGGGATTAATTACATGCACAATGTTGTGCTACCCTTAGCGCCATCCATTACCAGAACTTTCCCATCACCCCAAACAGAATCTTCACACCCATTATGCATTTACTCCTCATTCTCTTCCCCACCACCCAGGTAACCTCTAAGCTGCTTTCTGTCTCTATACTTTTTTCATATTCTAGCTATTTCATATAAGTGGAATCACAGAACACCTGTCCCTTTGTGTCTGATGTTTTTCAGTCAGTCTAATGTCTTCAGGGTTCATCATCTTGTTGCATGTATCAGGACACCTTTCCTTTGGAAGGGTGAATAATATTTTGTGGTATGTATACACCACATTTTGTCTATCCTTTCATCTGCTGATGGACATTTGGGTTGCTTCCTTTCGGTTGCTTCCAGCTTTTGGCTATTGTGAATAACACTGTTGTGAACAGTGGTGTACAAATACCCGTCCAAGCCCTACTTTCAATTCTTCAGGGCACATATCTAGAAGTGGAATTGCTGAGTGGGTCATATGGTAATTCTATACTTAACTTTTTGAGGAACCGCCAAACTGCTCTCCACAGCGGCTGCACCATTTTACGTTTCCACCACCATTTCTCCTCATCATTGCCAGAACTTAATATTTTCCACTTTCTAAATAATAGCCATTACAGCATAGTGGGTATGAGGTGACTTGATTCCTTTAAGGCAATTTCCATTGTATATATGCACAATATACACCACAATTTACCCATTCATCTGTTGATGGACACTTGAGTTATTTCCCCTTTTTGGTTATTGTGAATAATGATGCTATGAATCTAGATGACTTCTTAACTTCTTATGATGGAAAATAGGGATTTCAGATAATAATCTGCATCTTAGTTTTTAGGAGAACTTAAATATGTACAAGCAAAATATATTATGCCTCCCTGGATGATATTTAGGACCACAGGCACTGAAATGACCTCATTCTATAAAGTTAAGATAAACATGGCAGTTTAGTGTACTGAAGGATGTGTTGCACAAAATGTCTGGAATTCATATTTGCTTGACTTTTATTATAATTATAAATAACACACAATGGCTACAATTTATGGAGCACTACTTATTGCTCCAAACATTATTAAGTTCACACGCACCTACCCGCCCGTTTCTCTATCCAATCTCACTGGCCCTTTGTCCCAGGGTGACCTCAGGGCCTTGGCAAATGCTTTCCCATCTGCCTGGAATGCTCTCCCCTGGGCTTTTCACTTGGAGACCTACACTCCACGACTTGAGGGGGGCTGTCCCTAACCGTGCAGCAGCTCCTTTAATACTCCAACAAAGCACTGGCTTTTTCTTCTTAGCACCCACCAGAATCCTGGAATTACATTATTCCTATATTTATTTGTTTGTATGCTTTCTCTCTCACCTAGGGTTGCCAGATAAAATGCAGGATGCCAATTTTGGATTTCAGATAAACAACAAATATTTATACTTATACTAAAAATTAGTTATTGTTTATCCTGAAATTCAAATATAATTGGGCATCATATTTTTATTTGCTGAGTGTGACATCAGTACTCCCACTGGCCCCCAAGCTACATCAAGAAAGAGACCCTATGCTCCCACGATGTATCCCCAGGGCTGGCGCACAGTAGGTGGTACGTGGAGATCCCGACCCACCCAGCTGACAGCACAGCCTGGCCATCCCCCACATGCAGAAGGAACAGACCCCACGCAGGGCAGTGTCCTCGCGAGTCAGGCTGCCGTGTCCTCCACCCACCCCCAGCACATCAGCTCCCCTATACCTGTCCCCAAAAGATAAGTGTCCACAGCAAGTCGGCAAAGGTGGGAGCAAATCATCTTTGAGATAAAGCCAGGCAGAAAACAAGAGCACCAAGGGGAGGAGGGTGGCAAGAGGGAGTGGGGAGATGCCTTAGGAGATGGAAACCAGGCCCCAATGTGCGTCAGGATTGCAGGAGGTGTGTGCGTGCAGGGAGGTGACAAGTCTCTGAGCAAAGAGGCAACAGCCTGACCTCGTCAGAACAGCACATCCATCAGAGGTGCCTCGTCACCATGGAGACCAGGCATATGGGCAAGCTGGTCCAGGGAGCAAGAGAACCAGCTGTGGGTTGGATGGACAAGGAGAGCTGGAGAATTCCATATACATTACTGCCCACCTACCCAGGGAGATGTGCATTAGATAGGACAGAATTGTGTATCAGGAGGCTAGCAGCTGAGACTGGAAAGGATGGGATGAGATAAGAAAAGTTCAATAGATGCCCGAGCACATCCGGCATCAGAGATAGATCTTCAAGAGGCCGCATCTCCCCATACTCAGAACCTTCTTTCTGGGGAGTGCACCCTTTGTTTGGGGGCAGACACACCAAGAAAAACCTGGGCAGTCAGTGTTGGGAGTAGGAACAGGTCACCAATATGGCAGCCCCTTCACCCCCCCCCCCCCAACAGCAGAGGTTGAAGTGACAGTTGTTCCCTTTGCCAAGGATGCCCAGTGGGAAGTCTGCTGGGAAGTTTCGGAGACCCAGGAGAGAATCTCTCCCTTTCTCTCCCCAGCATTCCCATCTTGTGTTGGATGCATGAAATAGGCAAAGCCTTCTGCTATAGCAGCCATCTTGCAACCAAGATGAGGACACAAGCCAACCCTCCGAGGATGGTGGGGTGGAAGGAGGGAAAGACGGTGGGGTCCTCGATGACCTCTCCAATTTGGAGAGCCCACCTGGGGCCACTTGCTCAGAATGCATTGTCCTGTGAGCATGTGTGTGAGTGGCCTTGGTCAGGTGCTCTGTCACCTGGAGCCATGCTGCCCTCTAACCCTGCCGTCCATCAGACACCTCTGCCAATGTCTGTTGGCACCTCAGATTCAACATGTCAAATGAGAACCAGGGGTGGGGCCGCCTGGCTGGGTGGTCAGTGCATGGCCCAAGGCTGCCCTGAACTGCTGCTGCCAGCAAGGCTGTGAGCACCACAGCCCCTTCTCCCTCCTCCCATCACCCAGTCTCCTCAGAGCCTCCTCCTGGCCATCCAGCCAAGGTGTCGCCAAGACACCCTTTGCAGAGGCCATGACTGGACGTGACTTGGAGCTGCAAGTCTACTGGTGGGGACCACGCCAGGTGAGGGCAGCCAGGCCTTCGGCCGCCCAACCTGGACACTGCTCAGCTGCCCTGGCTCAGTTTCCGGTCTCTACTGCCTTCCCCATGCCATGTGTGTGTGTGTGTGGAAATGGGGTCATCTATGTAAGACACTTAGTGCAGAGGACACTTTAATAAGCTCTCCATAGATGAGTAGGTAAAAATATGAATAATATCTACTGACACCAACATCCCAATGAGGACGCCTGATGTTTTGCCCAAAGCCTTTGTGGAGACTCCTGCATCACTTACAAGGTAGGTACAGGTGCCTTAGCTGGTAGGACACCCCTTCTCAACGTGATCCCAACGACCGTTCCACTCTCGCCCCCAACTCTCACTCTATGGTCCCCACTTGCACACCCCTTTTGTTACTTGCCCTCTGGGACTGGCTCCACATTTGCCCTGGGAAATTCTGTCTCTGTCCCTTCCCAAGTGCCACTTCCTTTAGGAAGCTTTCCTTGAGCCAATCAGGCACCCACAGAACTCCTTCTCTGGTCTGCAGGATTCACCTGGCCTTCAATGGAACAGAGTAGACCATCTATAGATACAGGTACAGGTATAGATATAGATACAGATTTTTGGTGAATAGATCATTGATCCTCTCCTTCCTTGGACACCCTAGAACACTTTGTCTGTTGGTCACCAAACATATTTTATCACAATTATAACTCTTTATCTAATTGCCCTACTTCCTATTAAACATGATCCCTCTGGCCCAGGATCTTATCTCCTCGGTACCCACCACTTGGAGTCTTGCCCCTGCTGGGGCTCAGACATATCCTGTTGACCCCAACCCGACATTGGGCCCCCTTTTTTGTTTTCTCCTGCTTCTGACACACAGGCAATGGAGGAAGGAAAATGTGAATATTTACTGAGCACCTACAGTTCCAGGCACTCTGAAAGAACCCTCATTTAATCTGAGACACAGACATATTGTAATTCCCATTTCACAAATGAGAAAACTGGTGGTGACAGTTTCAGTAATTTGTCTAAGGTCTGATTTAAAGGCCCATGCTCTTTTTTTTTTCCTCTTAAGTTTATCTATATGTAAAACTGGAAAACTTCTGAGTTCTCTTAAAATTTAAAGAATTATTTAAAAGATTACAGGTATCAATGAGCTGTCACACGAGTCTCAGGTGCTGACAATCTGAACCCCAAAACTAATGTATCTACAATTACCTACCATTCTGGAAGCATCCCACCCCAGCCCATCAGCTCCGAGCCTGCAGCCCTCCCTTCAGCTGTGTTTTCCACAGGCTCTTCCACTGGCTCTCTGAAGTTTGGAGAACTGCCTCTTGGCCTCTGGAGGGGGCTTCTGACTGCTCTGACCCTGTCCTGAGGACTCTTGGCTTCCAGTTGTGCTTTAAGAGCAGACCTGGGTCTGCGGAGGAGCTTCCAGGGCTGCCAGGCCGCTGGGGCTGGTTCTGAGCAGCCCCTGCTTGTGAGCCTCCTGGCACATGATTACAAAGTGCTCCAGGCCCTCGTCCTCAGCTGAAAACAGCACAGAGCTCAGGGCTTTTAACCAGCAACGTGGCAGTTCTAGGTGCTCAGGACAAATGACCATGTGGCACACATGTCTAAGTTTCTCTCTTGCACTGGTGGCCACAACCCCAGCCACACCCCTCAAGTTGCACTCCGTCACCCCACCCATCAGGGCAAACGGCTGCCCCATGTCCTCAGAGAACACTGAGGGCTGGGCAAGCCAGAGGGAGGCCTCCGGCCAGAGAGCCGTCCTTTTTAGTCTGCAACTAGAAGTGTGTCCGTGTGCACGAGTGTGCGTTGGCCTTGGCGATTTGGAGACGTGTAGTTTGAAAAAGCACAGTGACTCCTGCTCTAGTGTCCTAGAGAACCCCTGATTTAGGAGATTGTGGCCCTCACCCCTGACCCCAGACACCCACCAACTGGCCAAGGGGAGGAAACTGTTCCTGAAGAAACCCTGTTCCCGAGGGTGAACCTGGCCTCCGCGGTGCAGCCTTCAGAGCCGGCCAGGCCTGCATGACCCGGCAGGGAGCGTAACAAGGTTACCTCAGCGCCCCGGAAGCCAAGGGACCCGCGGGCAACAGTGGGCGGGTGCGTCGGGACAACCCATTCGGAGGCCACGTCTGAAGAGGAAAATTGTGGGGGGGGGGCGGAGGGGGCAGAGAAAGGCTGATAGAAGTGTTGCTTATTGAACGATAATTCACATTTGTTATAGAAAAGTACAAAGAAAAAGAATCAAATAAAAATTGGCAATTCCTTCTCCTCACGATGGAAATTGCTAATATTTTGGAGGATATGCTTCCAGATCAGTCCCTTTGTGTGTGTGTATAAAAGGGCCTTCACTGTTCTGAAATCTACTTTTCTTATTTAGTAATAAATTCTTCCATGTGAAACCCCACAGATCTACATGCAGGACCAGCGTGGGGATGCAGCCCTGTGTCCTCAGCCAGACGGACCCGCCCACGCGCCTGCCGTGGGGCGCAGAGCCCTCCGCCACGCCCACTGCCACGCCCACTGCCCGTCTGGCCCCGCCCTCAGCCCGGCCCCTGGCCCCCGCCTGTCCCCGGCCCCGCCCCGGCAGGGACCGGCCCCACTGACACCTGCCGGGCAGCCGAGCCCGCGAGCGCACCAAGCTTGCCTGTTATTCACCTGTGAACTCAAGCCAGGCAGACATGCGACACACACTTTCCTGAGCCATGCGAACGGATTTGGAGGCTTGAGCCGGCTGCTGACGAGGGGAGGATTTTGAGAGAAGTTGTCAGCAACAGAAAGCATCAGATGCCAGCACTTTGAAGGGACCTTTGGGATCCAGAGGTCATTTGGTGCAATAGATTCCTTCTGCAGATGAAGAGACTTGGGGGGGGGGCAGGAGGAGGAAAAAGTGACAGTTATTTCTTCATGAACAAGTATGTACCAAATCAGTTTTGATTCAGGTTAATAATACTCTGGGGAAAATGGACAAAGAATACAAATAAAAAAATTCCAGAAGACAAAATATAGGTGGGTTAAGAACATATGAAAAAATTTCAACCTTGTGACAAGAAAATGAAAACAATAAAATTTCTTTTTTTTTTTGTTTATCAGATATGGAAAGGAAAAAAAAAGATCTCCAGGGCTGGCCAGGGTTCAAGGAGATACATGCTTTCATATACAACCATTGGGCTTTTAAATGGTGGAAGTTCTGGGAATGTAACTTGGCAATGTCTACATATCTTTTAAAATATACTATTGTATTTAAAACCATACTATTTGATATTGCTTTTTACTTCCAGGATTTTATCTTAATGAATTACTTAGAGATAGTCACAAAGATTTATTGTCTAGGATGTTCAACTGCAGCCTTTTTTATGATGGTGAAAATGTGGAAAATACATAAACGTCCAACAATGGGGAACTGGTTAAATAAATGGAGCCCTAGGCAGGTGCTAAGGATCAAATTTTAGAAAAATTAATGATATAGGAAAATTCTCATCCTATAAAAAATTTTGAAATCTGCTTATAAAACTGAACATTTTATTAAAGTGGATATTTCTGGGTGCTAGAAGTATAGGTAATTTTTATTTTTAATTTATCTCTGTGCTCCTGTACTTTTAAACACATATTTTTAACATCTTTTTTTTAAAGGAAAGGACAAAGAAGGGAGGATAGATGGAAGGTAGAAGGAAAGATACAGTGCATGAAAGAAAGCAATCTTGGTGAGGATGTTTGTTGACTGCTGTCTCCCACCGGCCCGTCAGCTGCGGGGGACAGGGTCTTGGTGGAGGCCCTGGGCTGGAGTCAAGCCAGTTGGGGGGCAACAGCAAATTGCGGAATTCAGCCTGTGGAGGGTCCCTGCAGGGCGAGAGGGCAGTCAGGCAGGCCTGCAGGCCAGCGTATTGCACCTCTTCTTAGGTAGACAGGCTACATGGGTTTTGGTATGTTGGAAGGTTACTGGCACCTAGTTCTGTGCCGCATTTCCAGACTTTCTTGTTCCTTGGACTATCTGGGCTTTTATCATTCCAATATCACAACTACCTGGCCCCTATTCCTAGGACTTTGTGGTGTTTGCCCAGCTCACTTTACATGGTTGAAAAGTACTTCAACTTCTTTTGTTTTCCCTCCTGGTGCTGGGTGAGCCCACGCTTCCTCCCCCGATCCTGACTGGTCACCTGGCGGTTCGTATGTACCTCCTTAGTTTGCCTGAGTTGCCACGGTAACCACCACAAACCGGTTTGGGCTTAAACAATGGGAATTTATTGCCTGACGGGTTCAGAAGGCCCAAGTCCAAGTCAAGGCGCCAGTGAGGTGATGCTTTCTCTCCCTAGACTGTAG